>CM057130.1:23464794-23514794 GCA_029964075.1 Patiria pectinifera | reverse complement strand
TGGTACGGCTATAAGGGGATAAAGTAGAGGCTGCAGTGGTATTTATAATATTCTGTTATATTCTCGGACATGAAGGGTTGTTTAGATGAAAGTACATCCCTGCCAAAGTGTGCAGGTATTGCGGTGTGGTATACGGACGTGGCACTACAGTGTAGCATGGGTCATTTGCATACTCCATTTGTTGTCTGTGCTGGTACCCTCTTCGCTGTCACCATTAAAACCAGGTTAATTGGTTTCCGTGGATGACCCGAGTTTCTTTTGTTTCAGTTGAATAAGCCATTATAGCCACTTCAAAGGAACACTTTCCCCGAGATAAGATACCTGAAATATTGCACGATTGCCAATTATCTACTGAATTTGTTGCCTCGGTAAATTTAATAGAAAAACAACTTTTGGTGTATGACCCGAACGCAGCTGCATGCTGTATATATATTTGATAAGTCAGCTTTTGCATAGTAAAGTTGCTACGAAAGAGTACCTTGCGAAAGGTCGAACTATTAAAAAACCTACCATATTTTGATATGTATTCGCTTCTGCACTCAGGATCCCACGTGAATCTTTAATGACCCACTTACTGTTAAATTATGCAGCAACGGCCGCCAGTTTACAGACTAGCAGAGTAGCATACACTGCCATTATTTTTTAAACATAGAACGCCTCCAATGAATGAATTTACTCGGCGATGATGGAGCTGCAGAAAGCCATATTTCGCAATAGTTTCTTGACAGTGTTTAGGTTTAAACACTGACAGTGTGCAAACCTTTTTAGGTTGAATGTGTATGCCTCTTGATCCAACAATTGCCATGAGGCGGCATCGGGGTCCACCCGATGTTCGTTCCCCAGTCCCTATGTCCCCCAGTTTCTATGTTCCCCAACAGGGGCGGCGGAACCGGGGGGCGGGGGCGGGGGCGGGGGCTGGGGGCAGTTTCCCCCCAGTTTTACCCAAGTGCCCCTTTTGCGGCCATAAAATGTGCCCCCCTCGAGCATAAAAGTGCCCCCTCGAGATAAAAAAAAAAATGGCCCTAAAAGTATCTGACTATTAATTTTAAGTAACCATTTCCCAAAATGGTATATATAGTTTTGATATAAACGAGAAAAACGAAGCCCCAAAACCCATACAATGCGCCCTGAAAATGGGCACATAATGCGTAGTTAGCATATAATGCTTGGTATTGAAGAGCGCCCCCTATGTTGGAGATAGTACTAATGTAAATCATTATTAGTTTTGCCCATCACCCACGTATAAGCCAACCGATCCCGTAAGCTCGGTGGCCGAGTGGTAAGACGTGTGCGCTAGAAAGCAGGAGGTCGTGGGTCCGAGTCCCACCCGAGTGATTTTTACCAACTTTCACTCGGGAGGTAACACACTGAGTATACAGTGTTTATACGTGAAGGGTATTTACTCAAAATTATTTCAGTATACGATGAAATATGTAGGCTACAAAAACATACATTTGGCCAGTTGTGATGCTGTGGCTGTGGCGTGTTTAATCGTGAGAAGTGAGAAATGAAAAGAAAAAACTCGATTTAGCGCATTGTACTAACAAAAATGGCTTTAGTAATCACCTTTGTCGGTCGAAAGTCTATGCAGCAACTACGCTTGATATTCAATATAAGAGCACTATGATCTGAATTACCTTTGCGTGGGATTATATTAATAAACAATCACCTGTACTCCCTGAATACCGATTCAACGAATACGCTTATTGCTTTATTTCTGCCTAGGAACCAGTAGATCTGATAAAAGCGCGTTTGTCTATTAGATTGATCAATTATTCAGGCATGGAACAGACGTCTGATTTCATCAGAGTCTGTACTGGACGTACGTTGCATGCCGTACATCGTGCTGTTGTGCGCGAGTTGTGTACAGCTAGAAGTGAAACCAACACTGTCCGTGCCGCATCGCGCAGCGGAGAGTGTTTAGAGTGTGCGTTAATATGGCAAAGTAGCACATGTCATATACGCCGTCGTTCCCGGGTGCATATGCATTGTGCCACGCAATCACCCGCGGGAAATGCCATATCATTCTATCTTGCGAACCTACGGCGTGTTGTTGGATTTACCCTAGGCTAGCGGCGGATATCCCCGTGCCCCCACGTGTGACACGGTATGGTGATGAAGTGAGCATGGTATTTACTCGGCTATGATGCAGAGGCTTAACCAGGACTTAAGTCGTCTACCTGTGCCCTCCGGAGCGCCGGCGGCGACAGGCAAAGCGCCGGCGGGAGATGAGCCCTTTCAGACGGCTAACAAACCGGATCAACACCGGCTGTTGCCGCAGTCTCCGGTCCAGGCCGCTGCGATTCCGGCCACAGAGGGAGCTATGTCCGCCAGTAAAGCCAGGGAATACCGCCAAATGCGGAAATGCAAGAGCGCGACTTTCACCGTGGACGGATTCAGTTACACCATAGGTTAGTTGTTTTATGCATTTTTTTGTTTTACCTGTCGTCTCGCTGGAGATGTGAGAGAGAGTGTGTTGATTTAATTTGACATTCAGTATGCGGTTCGCAGAATTGGGCGGGCTGCGTGTATCTTTGAATGGTAATAATTGATATCAGTTTGCTGCAGATGCGGAACCACGGGCAAATGGCAAATTGTACTTTAATACGCTACGGAAGTTAGCTACGCAAAATGTGGCATTATACAATGATTAACTATATTTACTGAAAACGTGTGTTTTCAAAAAGTACGTTGACGATCCGTAAGACTCGTATTATACATGTAAAACCAAATATTTAGATAGGCCCAAAACCACCTAATGCTACGTGAAAGATTAATAGGAGTAAAACGCATAATTATATTTTGAATTTCAAATATTACGTAGCTGTATTTTGCCAAGCGGAGTGCAGATTTCCTTTGTCCGAATTTGTTCGATTTCATTGCATTCCTGTCGAGATGAAAGACGATCTTTGGACGTTACGTATAGGAAATCAGGCTGTTTTGGTAAGCACATCGATTATCACAAAGACATCTGGCGCATTTTTGATTATTTTGGTAAAATGAAGTGCATATATAACACCCAACGCATTCTATATTATTTGGTATTGTGAACTTCACTTTAATATCCACTAAGCAAATCAATAATGTCTTCACCTGTGCAGCTGTCGCATTTGTTCAACAGACGCACCATATTGTCTATCATAACATACACACAGCAGGAACTATCTCTCCTGCTTCAAAAGGAGAGGTCTTATCCGGTTTAGGGCAGTGTTTTCGGTGTACACATGTGGTTTTCTATCATCAGGTTTTGTACATTGTGGCAACGAACCGACTGTTTTTCAACACTATTGATGAACATATTCCGGTTGCTGCATCATAAAGATTGGATATTGGATGTGGAGCACTGTGGCCCAATGGTTACGGTATTCGACTCACGTGCCTTGGTACGTGGGTGCAAACCCTGATGGGGAACATGGTGCTTGTGTTCTTGGGCAAGACACTTTACTTCAATTGCCTCTCTCCAACCAGGAGTAATGGGTACCTGTGAAGGTACAGACCAGAATGCGCTCGAGCACCTGCGATGAACTGGTCCCATGGCCTGATGAACAGGGGCAGTATTTGTGAAGCGCTTTGATACATTTTGGTATGAAGCGCTGCATAAGCACCATATTATTTTTTTAATTATATTTATTACATTTGACATTGTGACTACAGCTACTGTGCGCTTCCTTGATCAGCTATACTGCTGGAAATTTATTAGCAAGGCTCAAGTGCTAAGTCTTAACAAATCAAAAGAACTTCAAAGAATTTGAACAATATAATTCTGTTGAAGCATCTGTAACCAACTGAGACCGTTGTTGGTTACTTTCGCTCATGACCGAACAGTGAGGTAGTGATATCAAATTAAAAGCTAGCATCAGTTTAACACTCAACAAAATGAAGCCTTGAATGGATATCTTCAAGGACAACCCTTTCTCGCTATGAATTTGACAAGTAAAACAACATAGTTAACTATTTTTATTATTATTATTATTGTTATTCATGGTTTATTGTTTCATAAAAAATGACACATGGCAGCCATAAGACAGAATTACGGTCATTTTACAATAGTTATAAAGCAGACACATGAAATCATCTTAAGATATTAAAGTTAAAACAAATCAACAAAGTAAAGACTGATATATATATATGAAAACTCCAGAAAATTTTACTTAAAATATAATAAGGGAGGGGGGGGGGCTAGCTTATGTTGTGGTTAGGGATGAGGTTGGCGCGTAGAATGGGTAAAGAGAGACGGTATGATAAGGAAGTGGATAAGAAATGTTGGTTAAAATAATAAAACACATTAAGTACAATCTTAAAAAAACAGCATAAACATAACAATAACATGTCACTAACAGGTACAAAATACATGTATGACTTTTTGTGAGTGAGGGGATCGCTGATTGTAATATTGATATGGTAATTCAAATTCAAATTCTAACAAGTCTCTCTGATATTTCGCAGGGTATAAGCACAATTGTTGTCGTTCCGTTGATATCTCCTCATAATTTTTAATGGCTTGGGAGGCTCCGCTGTCACTACCCTCCCGAATGCATATCCCGATGGGGGCTACTGTTCTATTTTGCATGGCAAACATGAATAATACGACCAGTCAGCGCCATCAAGCAAATCACCGTGGATCGTGTCATCATATTAACGAACAGCCACTAATGGACACAAATGTTTCCCTTCAGCCCGATGTGTTGCAAGCACCCGTCGTTTTGTTAGCGTCTGAAGTGTGTAGGTTTTTCTCTGATCGTGTTATGCTGGCTGCCGCGATGTTGTCCCCCATTAACTCGGCTAATGGCCGGAGTCGGAGCTGGTCGTTCTGTCACTGTCAAAATGTACCGCCTTCCTTATGGGCCTGGCGTGATTCGATTTGGCCGAGTCTGGCAAGGAGGAGTTGGCAATCACTCGCCAGTCAAGGCCTGGACTTGTCAATTCATCCATTGGAATAATGACAGAGTCGAGATTCAGATTTTATACAACCTCTGTCATTTTTGTTATGTTAAAAAAATACAATACAAACAAGAAGTACGAACCGTTTGCTACAACAAGGTGCTTATACAGCACTTTATACCCAAGGTTTCCAAGCGCTGTACAATTATTACCCCTGTTCATCAGCAATGAGACCATTTTTCTGCAGCAGCTCGAGATCAGCGCAATTTGGTCTCTACCGTCACAGGTACCCATTACTCCTGGGTGAAGAGAGGCAATTGTGGTAAAGTGTCTTGCCCAAGAACACAAGCACCATGTTCCCCGCCAGGGCTCGAAACCCACGTACCACGGCACATGAGTCGAGCACTGTAACCATTGGACCACAGCGCCCCATAGACGATAATGCTTTTACTTACTTGGTTTTTACTCAGGGAATACACAATAAACGAATCCATTGTTACGAATCTTGGCCGTGTGACTCGATACAGCAATGTCAAAATACTACATGTAAAATACTGCCGACAAGATATAATAATTGTTTCAGATTATTGTTTGACTTGACTGGGTAGCTGTTTTCAAGGAGTACATCAATTTGACTTCAGTGATACTACACTTGACCGTCTCTCTCAAATTTGAGAACCAATTATATGTCGATATTATATGTACCATATACAAAAAAAATCGGACAGGAAGAAACATAAATTTGAGAGACAATATGGGTATTTGTAGTTTTGCTCAGGACCATACAATTGCATTCAGTCATACTACCCTTGAAAGCTTGTCGCTCTATCAACTAACGGGCTGGGTGGAGCCATACTAATGTTTACTTTGACCTCAATTTGCATGTTGACCCCAAGTGGGCGTGGTAAGCCTTGGTGAAGCCATTTTGCCACAATCATTCATCATCAACGTTATGTTTTGCGTAATAGCGATACGCTTTGGAGTGTTTTCATAGAGATGAGGTTGTAATAGCAACTATTCAAAGTCTGAATGAAGCAGATTTGCCAATAGGGAAACTAAAACAATTTTTTTTTTCAAGTGCCAACCTTGACTAAAGCTGAGAGTGAAATCAGAGCATATACAACCATGGAGCTATAAGATATAACTAAGCCTCTCCATTTACCCTTGCATTATGTGCTTCCGCCCACACATTGGGCCTATTACAAAAAAAATGACACACAGAGATCAGACATACAGACATCAGACAGATAGACAGACATCAGACAGATAGCGTAGGGTCTTTTAACAGGGGATAATCCCGTAGAAATTGGCACCAATTCGAAGACAGTTAAGGCAGAAATGAGAAAGTTTTTGACATTTTCATATATTACTCCCAGGGGGTGATCAGTATTTAAGCAATTAGTTTGAAGATGGCAAGAAAACAGGACAAATAAAGAAAGAATGGCGATTTACATGCCATTGTTTTTTTTTGTTTTTTGTTTTTTTTACATATTTGAATACCCGTACGTTCTGTTAAATTTGTAGCGGTACTGTTTATGGTCTGACTTACCTGTCCACTGAACCGTGCATTCTTTAGATTGATGGACTAATAAAAAATATGCACACCGAGTATACCCTTACCATTTTACATGTTATGTTTTTGTTTTGGTTGCTATCGATAAAAATTGTCATTTTAATTATAGGGTATAATTTTATACCAAGTAGTTTGACCTGGTTTCCCATGAGGTCAATTTAACATGGAAAAAGACATCTGACACATTCAGCTTATCATTACGACACTCTTATCACTTAAGTGTAATAAGTTGATATTTAAGAGCATTCGCAATCTTTTAATGCTAAACGTTTCACGTTATTTTGATTTGAAGGGGTTTTTAAATTTTTTTTCAATATTATTTTCAGAGATTGTGGAGCTGGTATCATTTTCACGGAGGAAATGGTTGAGCAATTGAGATACATTCTAACCCCATTAGCTGAAAAGAGCTTCTCTTTTGAAACTTGTCGTTCATACAAAGTCAGCACTATATAAAGCGTAAAGAACCGAGGTTGACCCATGTATAAGATGTCACGGTATTAATCGTTGAAATAGACCACATGTTTGGGTTAAATATTCGAAAACCATGTATTCAATTATCGCATACGCTAAATAATTGAAGTCTGCCCGTATGTAACATATCATTATCGGAAAATACGGACCTTTTGATTATACAACGAATTGGTAGCAATGCGCATATAACCAGGCCAGAAATATGAAAAGCAAACATAATTTGGTATGCACATGACCGATCAAAATAAATTGGCGCCAGTTAATTTATATGGAATTAGTCAACCAGAAAGGTCGCACTTATTGGAAAATAATAAATTGTAATACTAGTCAGAAACTAATAATTACTTAAAACTAATTGTTTAGCAGGACTACCATATGCTGGCTCGTTTGGGATGCAGTCTTTTTTTGGTACTGAAAATGCAACCTTATACGCTGCAGTTGCGTGCGGGTATCTTCCTGCATGCGAAATCGAGTCTACGTAGACGTATACACTGAACTACATGTTGCTTCTCCTGCAACGGAAGTGCAGGCATAATGGACAACTCACAACGGGCATAGAATACGAGCAATATACAGTTATACATGAGAGGATCCGTGGATATTGCAATGAGCCATGTCAGTGAGAACTAAATGGTTGTACTCTTTATTTGTTTGTGAAAGTAAGCATAATTGGCTTTCAATACTAGCCTTGATGATGATGAAACTGGATCCGTTTATAACACAGTTAGACTAGGAATTGTTAAGTAGTTGTATTTGTCCAAAATTATCTTTATTTTATGGTTAGGAAAGCGTTTTTTCACCAGTAATGCTGTATATGTGAGAAGCTTCCATACCTGTATGAAATAAGGCTTGTAAAATATTAAAGACGTGAATTTTACCCTTTTGTGATAAGACAATTCTGATATGAAAAAAAAATATAACCGTTTTGCCAAAAAATGGTTTGTGGCAGTGGTACATGCATCGATTATACAGTTGTCATCCAAACTCACACGGATGCCTAACGCGCCTTACGTCTAACGGAGAAATCAAACTCAGAACCAACCATCCTTTTTATTTGGTTAGATAAATATGTCTGCATGGGCAAATACCGCGCGCTATAGTGAAATCTGCAGGGAACCTAGTTAATGGCGAATATGCAAAACAAACGCAAAGAACTCTGTTGCATCACGGCTGTATGCACTGCCGCGATAAGGTTACATACCCCATGCGGACAAAATGTTTTCCAAATGCATTGGGGTTATTAGCTTCTACGGTAAAGTATCCGGCAAAATAGTCGGGAGCATATTGTGCCCGGTCGAAAAATAATGTATAGTGTTACTAATACCTGATGACACAAGTCGCGTGCGCACGGATGGGGTGGTCTCGGTACTCAGACGCTGAATCTGCAACTTGAGCCAGATGAAAATGAAAATGAACCCTCCCCAACTGTTATGACTCTGTTGGCTTGATTTACTTTAAATCATTTCGATCGACCACCGGAGAGCTAGACATTCTTGTTTGGGTGACTTCCCATTCCTCCATGGCCGGTGATGAGGAAGCAGTCACTTTCAATAACCCAATTCGGATAACTCAGATGCGCGTGCGCAAATGAAGTTGTGACGATTTTCACTGTTTCTCGTGCGTTCAAAATCATACAGGGGACCAACTAAATTGGAAACACTACATGGCCCGTACCATTGTTGACAGTATTTGTCTGCTTCAACTTATATGAGTTATATTCCCATATTCTTTTTTTTAAATTAAGACTTCCGGTCTTAACAAGATCTTCTGCATTCGCCCCCGAAGAAGATCTTGTTTAATAATACCGAAACGTCAGGCCATCTTAGTTTTTGTTGACTTGTATATTCAAATCAGTCCAGTCAGTAAGTAGTTTGCAGCACTTTAATTCATTTAGTCATTCCCATATTCTGTTTGAATTGTATTTAAAATATACAAACCATTTACGGCTATTGGTTAAATCCCATTAACTTGTGTGTACAAATTGCTTTTCTAGATCCCGGATAAAACTGTCGAATTTCCTTAGACGCCGATCCTGCTTATTCCAACTTCCAATTAAAGGGAATGTACATCATTGGCTTTTGCTTTAATTTCCAGAAATGAACTATTTGAGGGGTTAGTATAATAACATATTATGACATGTTTGAAGTTTTGTGTTCGAAAATGCTGGAAAAACCAAGAAAAACAAAAATGTTATGTAGTCTGGTTCCCCGTTTCCACTGAAAAGTAGGGATCAATTTATAGATGCCGGAAAATTGTATGGTAAGGGAACCAGTCTAGCTGGCCCCCTCCCATGCAATGAACATGCAAACCAAAAGCAAAAAAAAAAAAAAAAAAAAAAATGGTAAATTTGGAGTAGCAGTTGAAAAATAGTCAGGTTTTTCCAACGGTGGTCGGCCGACCACTGTTGGAAACGTAAACAAAAATACCATTTGCTTGAAAATAACTTCACACCAGGTGCCATAATTTTACAGGATGCTTTAGAATGTCATTTACCAACATCCTGTAAGAGCTTTCGTAAAAACTTGGTAGTTTTATTTTTTGATGCTTGCAATTGTAGTATTCTCCCTTTAAATCATCACTAAAGTTATTGCATATTTGATTTTTTTTCTAAAGCCGACCAACCAGCAAAACCGATATGCTGAATTTTATGCACAGTACTAATACTGCGACCAAGAACGACAAGCAGGAGCTAATTAAAATTGCAAATGTTGCCATCAATTCCAGGGTAATAAGTTCAAGGCTCTCCAGCGCACAATGTATCCTATTCGTCTATTGATACACCCCTGCAAGGATTACTAAGTCTTTGCCTCAAGGGCTATTTTTAGAGAGCAGATATGCAAACATCAGTACTTTTTTACTCGCTTTCCAGTCAGTGACTTCATATTTTGCATGGCCAAAAAAAACCAATAGTTCTGCTTCCGGTTACCCTATCTAGCCTATTTTGACAGCCCCTTGAGAAAATGAGGAAGAAAACCCCGAAAACCATGCATTACTACCTTTTACTCTTGATTACACGCAGACACCTCCATATGATTGTACACAAAAGGAATTGTCAAAAAAGAAAAATTACCTGCCTACCCTATTTTAAATACCATGTAATCGGAAGCAGAAGTATTTTTTTTTGGTCTTAGCCATAAATCCAGGGCTTTTTATAGCAATTATTTGTCCAACACAGTGTCCTGTGCCGTTTGCTGGTTAATTTTATATTCCATATTAAATTCATTCAGGGATTTCTAAGGATACATAAATTTGTATTGATTTTTTAAGTAGTTGGCATATAGTGAAGGGGAAATTGGTTCAGGGTTGGGGAAAATAATTACAGTATTTGGTGTCCTCCCCTGCATGTCTTAAATACACTTATGGTTTGAGTTATTGTAGGTGAAACGAACCATATTTTGGTCCGCAACTTTATCTTTATTTGACTTAGAAACTTATAGCAGCTTATACTTATATTTCACATAGAGATCCCTCTAAGGTAGTCAGTTGATACTCTGCCAAGTTCCTCAGTAGCAGAATTGAGTATTTCGTGAAACCGTGTTTTAAATGACAGTCATTTTCTTGGACAAATTACACAGGAAATTTGAGTTTAATCTTACGAGAATCACACGTAGCCTTGATTTCCCGAGAAAATCCGCGATGAAAGCGTTATAAGTGATTTCACTTTGTTTTTGCTACTGCATGTTATATATCGTTACTACATGCTAGATATCTGGCGTCCTGCAGTGTTTTCATTATCTTCCTCGTGCAGTAATGACTAGAATCAACCAAATTATAAAAACATCAACTTGCGGTATACAAAAATACAGCTTAAAGCCCCGCCTCATTTTCTGAAGATGTGCCCTCGCCGAAACACTCAGCATTGTTATTTTAATTTTGTTTTACTTTATCTCCTAACAACGTTATGCGGATTTGTTTTCTTGAAGTACGCATCTATAATGACGATGCATTATCAACGCGGCATCTTAAGTGCTTTTAATAATACTCATTCAGCCTTGAAGCACAGCGCTGCCTTATATATTTGGTGCAGCCCTCCAAACCCTGTAGACTAAATCGATTTTCTCCGATGATTGGAGCAAGTAAAATAGGATGGATAAAGACTTGTAATTGTGGTTGACCTTGGGGTTGGCGTATAGCGCATACAATGATGTGCAGTCATGTCGGTAGACCTATGTGTAATACAGCAGTAAGTTAATCAAATTCGACGTGGGCTTTTAGTCCGTGCATTTATGCAGGCCTACGCGTTTACATATCAGTGCTCGTAAAAGTGAAGGGCATATGCAACAGCGCTCCCATCCCAGGGTCTACTTAATTTCAATCTCGGTCTCACTACTGAGAAAACCCTGGGACGGCAGGTTGCAGTCTAGTATACCCATTTCCTGATCCGTTGCAGCAATAATAGGTAGTTTCTAACGGGTATTACGTGTATTCGACGTTAATTGGGTACATCCGGCATGCCCAGTCTTCGCCATAAGCAAATATCTTTGCGTTTTATCATGAGTGAAGAAATATATAATTAATACTAGTACTCAACATTATTAAAATAAAGTCGCCAAATTTTCGGACTAGTGGTGTACGTCCTTTGGGGCGTAGGCCCTACTACATTCTTTTCAGGGTGTACTGCGTCTGAGTCCTTTTCAGGGTGTACTACGTCCTTTTCAGGGCGTACTACGTCCTTTTCAGGGCGTATAGTGCGTCTTTTTCAGGGCGTACTACGCCCTTTTGTATTTCGTCCTTTTCAGGGCGTAGTACGGCCTTTTCAGGGCGTACTACGTCCTTTTCAGGGCGTAATACGTCATGAAGAAGGACAACAGTAGTCCGAAAATTATTCACCGGTGGGCATTACAATTATTTATATCTTTCCTTACTTATGTATTACTATGACTGCTACGCAGCACCCCATCTTGTATTTGCTTATTAACATACAGGGTGAGAAAAAGAAAGTGGAACCCAAACCCCCAAAAGTATATTTCAAATTTTAAAAAAATGTAGCACCAAAAATAATAATGACTGAAAAGCCAATTCCAAAGCTACTTTTAGATGGAAAAAATACTGAAATTGCTCAATCCGTTCAAAGAATATCACCATTAAACACAATGACCCTAAAAACCTCTTTCCTCCAAAAATGCAATTTCAAGAGTCGTCGTCACAATTGTCAATCTTCATCACATCACCTAAACCAAACCTCAAAATGAAAAGTTAATAAAATTTCAAAAAAGTTCTTTTGAAGTCTTTTTAAAAAAAAAAAAATTTTAAATCATATAGTTTGCCTAAAATTTGTTGTTTGTAAAGAAATTGTGTATATTGTGTGTTACAGTTGTAGACAAAGTGTTGGAAAACAAGTATTCTGTTTCGTTTGTTTTGTTGAAATGATAAATAGAATATAATGTTTTTTTGTTTTGTTTTTTTTTTTTTAGCTGAAACAGGTTAGCTTTATTTTTTTTATTTTTATTATTTTTTTTTTTTTTATATTTTTTTTTTTATTTTAGGGGTTTATTTTTTGGGTTTTAGTTCCGGTTGTATTAATTTGCTTATTATCATATTAGTGTAATAGTGAAGACATGGATGGACTTGGTTATCGCATGCACTAAAAACGTGCTTACTTATCCGACTTCGCGCGGAAATGCGTAAGTTTGTACCCTATATACACTACAATAGAAGAGTAAACATTGACTTGCAGAATTGTAAAGCACCAGACTATTTCACATGGGGGTTACATACAAGAAGGCAAGGGGCTCAAGTGTGCAGGGAAAACGTTGATTCATTTTGCGAGCAGATTATAAAAATTATCAGTTGAAATTTGGCGTTACCATTTGCTTAATAACGACAATCTAATTGTAATTATTTAATTCTTTACCGATCCGAACGAACTATAATAACGATAGTGTGATAGTTATGCAGTGTTTGTGTGATTTATGCATCTCGCTGTGATTTGAAATGATCTCTATCGTATAGACAGATCATACTTATCAGACAGTGGGAAAAAAACACTGGTGGGCTGTGCGTGCTGATGCAGTAGGCGATGCAATGACCATGTATGACCGTCCATTTGCTATGGGTCTTCTGCCATATAGTAGAATCGATTACATTTTAAGGACGGAAGTGCGCTTGCTTATGACTAGCGGCCACGGAAGAAAGTGAAAAAGCTTATTAAAATTTTAATACTTTTATACTCGCGGCCCTAACGTCAAACATACACTAAATCACCTGATACTCGTAGTGTATTGAATTATATTTTTAGACAAAACCTGAGACGGCAAACAGGTTTCGCAAGGGAAGTGTTGGCATTCTGCGGTACGGTTACGAAATCATCCATTGCTATTATAACTATACTTGCTGAGGAAAGAAAATATGCCGTTTCCTTTCTCCACACAATAGTTGATGGTTACCTGTGCCATTTTGTTCAGCGACTTGACGATAGTGTTCCATTCAAATCCGGGAAAATTTCACGTCAGACATGAATATGTACCCAAGTTAACTTGCATTACAGGACTGCACAGGAACGCTTTTAAACGAATATCAATGTATTTAGTATTCAATTTTGGGACGTATTCATCCAGTTTAATCCCACGCACTGCCTCAATACGGGTGAGTAAAAAAACCGGAAACCCAAATGGTGCGCCTATTTTTTTTTAAAAGAAGTTCTACATGTAGCGCTTTCCAGATCTAGGATCTAAAAACCCAATTAATAAGCTTTCTTTTAGTGAAAGCATCATTCCAATCGCTCATGTACTTTTCCAGTTTTGAACACAAACATCGTTTTTTAACCTTGTCCACAGATCACACTTAAGGTACGTGATATTTCAGTAAACTGAAACCATGCCGTATCCTGAAAATGATATCAGAATAATCCCATAAGTCTCCGAGGTAGCCAAGTATAGAAGGCAGGGCAAGACTGTAAACTCCTGACATTATAAAGCATGTTAGTTTAACATTTGAGGCAGCAGGTTTTTAAATAAATGTTATAACACGTGCCAGTTATCATGGTTATGGGAGTGTCCTGATGTGTTTTTTGATATTTGAGTAGTTTTAGTTTTAATGAAATATCTCTGAAGTTTGTTGTGATCTGTGGACAAGTTTAACAAATGGTGTATGTGTTCAAACTTCAATAACTGGAAAAGGACATGAGCGATTTGAATCATTCTTTCACTAAAAGAAACTTATTAATTGGGCTTTCATATCGTAGATCTGGAAAGAGCTACATGTAGAGCTTCTTTAAAAAACAAACAATAAGGGGCACCATTTGGGTTTCCTCATTTTTTTTAAAGAAAAAAGGGAACGCCATTTGGTTTCCTTTTTTTTTGACTCACCCTGTAAATGAAGCTATATCTTCTTTCCCAGTTGGTTATAACATCAATACTTATCCTTCTACTTGGAAGTATTTCTTCCTATAGAATTCCTTTCCTATTATATCCCTGCGTTGTCCAACCCTCACTTTGCGTGATCCTTAAATAAGACCGTGTGATGGTCGACTCTCATGAACAGAAAATCATTTAGCTGTCCTGCAAAGTGCCATCTCAAAAGTCTGCGAACAATTTCAGTTATAGACTCGTTCAGTTTCGATACTCTGTGATGTTTTGTGTGAGTGTTTATTGATCTAAACACAACGAATGTCAAAGGAACTGGACCAACTTTCATCTAGTATTCGGTCTGACCAGTACCTAGACCAATATTCCCTTGCGGCGGTCAGTGGGATGCAAAGCATTTTTTTCTCATAAGTTCGAGGAAATAAAAATGCTCACTTTCGTTTTACACGGGTTTGACTAAAATTGGGGCGAATGAAAATTGACTGGCGCTGTCTGCCGAGTGGGCGCACCGGCATCAATATTGATTTGCATGGACAGCAGTGCCCAATACATGACTTCATGTAATCTGCTAATATGAGGTTTTTTTGTGATTTACAACAAGCTGCATATTGACATCGCTGAGGACTACATCAGAAAAAAAACACCCAAATAGACTGAACGATGTGATGATACTATAGTAATTCATGTCTGTATTCAAGTTAGGAGGCATGTTAAAAGGCCTACGACATTTATATCAAAATTCAGGACTCCAAGGACCGCAGTGTGTCCCCCAAAAAGTTGTGCAAGCAGATATCCCTTAATTTCCAAAAACTACTTCACATGAGTTTTTCATCTTGATGGAGAATATTAATTAATACTCTTGTGTATATTCAGTGATAACCAGAGATATAATGGATTATGAAAGGCTATGGGTCCCCCCCCCACCCGCATTCCAACGGGATGGGATTTACACAATTAACTAAATTTACATCAGAGTGAAAAGGCCCACTGATTGGAATGGGTGAAAAACCCGTAGCATTTTTACAATCTGTAAGATCCCTGGTTTGCATGAACCGATTTCCATGGCATTTTAACTGATTATACACAAGAGTACGATTAATATGCTCTATCAATATGAAATACTCATATTAAGTAGTTTCTGAGAAATTACAAGATATCTGCTTGCATCCTTTTTTGGACCACTATGTACAAAAGCAGGATAGCATAAATTATAAGTAAAATAACGGCTCTTCAAAACAACTAAAGTTAAAGTTAAAACTAAAGAATACCATAAACGTACAATAAAACCCGGTGAATGGTTCAAACGTTCTCTTTAACACCCCAAAAGTGTTTCTAAATGCTTGGACAGTGTGAACATTGGAGTGATAAAAACCATACGGTGATGATAGCAGAATAGTTCGACGCCGCCTTTTTTCCCCTGAACCTTCTGTTTTTGACTGCGTGGTTTTGCCGTATTAATAACACAACCTTTACGGCCTAATGTTGCGTACAGCCTATTTTGATTTCTATTTTAGGCTTCCTTTTATCAACATTTTCCCGCCTTTTTTACTTGACCTTACAGCACTCCTGCTGATATATGTAATCTCAGGTAGCTTTGGAGTCAGATTTCCTGTTTGTTGTTTCAACCGTCCCTTTCGATGAAATCAATTCTCATTTATGCAACCTACGCACGAGCCGAGTGTAGTAGGGAGGAAGAGTAAGGCTCGGTATGTATGGTGAGTGGCACAGAATGTGCCTGGAATGTTTATGAAACTATTGTGGTCACGTGACCCAGACTACAACCGGCTTGAAGCAACCTGCTGTATTTTAATAATGCATGTAAATCACTCGAATTATTGTTTCAAGAGGTTGACGTTACGCTGTCAAATATTTATGAATTGTGAAAGACGCTTGGGTGGATGTCTAGCCTTTCAGTTCAGTTATACCGACGTGCATGACGTATAAATCATACGTGTCCAACCCAACAAAATGAGTCAAAAGACACCACTGCAGGGCTTCAGAACAGAACAATCAACAGAAATAACTGTTTATCACAAAATAACTGTAAAACCACAGAATAACTGTATATACGTTGATTACCGACCAAGTGATGTCAAAGTGACGAACAAATTATTTGTTTCCTGCTGCATGTCAAAACCATATTCAGTGACAAATTGGCCTGAAGACTCGTTTCGTTGTATCCGGTCACATCTGAGTCTCAGAAATAAGTACTCTGCGATGGTCTCTCTCTTTTATACCCATCTGGCACTCTTTTGGTACTTCAGTTCACGTAGGATGCTGTTTAAAATGGGAGTGGCAGGACACCGCCAGTGTCTAATTTATTCATATTTGCCATTAAGCGGCCGTCGGCGTGTGCAAATCACGTAGGCAAGGGGAACCCACAATCACACTTGAAACACTTATTACTCCAAACCCGCTTACAAACTCTTCCCCTAACAAGCACCCCCCCCCTGCCCATTCTCGTTTAATCTGCGCCATTTAGAATTATACCCCGTGTCATTCTGTTATCCCCACACCTGCCATTCACAATCTCTACGATGCCTTGACTCATTCTGTTTATAAAGAGGGTTGGCCCTTTGAATATTTTGACCCGAATTTTCGGTCCGACGGCAGAGCGTGTATAATGTTGTAGGCACCTCTAGCAGCGGCTACCTCACTATCTGAAGTGTGCCGCTTAACCTTTACTTCGCTGAAAAGGGCGACAGGGTCCTGAGTAAACTACTTTTTGTAAACGCCCCAGTGCAAGTTGTCACCCGTATGTCTACAAAACAAATTTTTGTTACACCAAGTCATCGTGCCCTCCTCTTGCTTAACTCATCATCATCATCATCATCATCATCAGGCTGTGGTCATCCATTGTTGAATAAAGCCCTCTTAGAGCAGTTTGCATTCTCTGTCGTCACTTGTCATTCTACTCCATGTTGCGGTGTTCATGTGATTTCATCTCTCCATCTCCTTTTGTGTCTATCTCTTCTTCTTCTGCCTATCTTTGGTTGCCATTTAGTGAGTCTCTTGGTCAATCTGGTGTATTGTCTTCTTGCTAGATGCCCTGCCCATCTCCATTTCATTTCCTTGATCTTTTCTATGACTGCCCCTCTTCAATTCTTTTCATCAAATATGCCAAGCCTTTGTTTGTTTATTACTAAATAAGTCAGCACATTATGTTCCCTTTTGGCGCTAGTTATGGTGGAAATTACTTGGTTTAAGTGATACTCGTGTGAAGTTCACGGAAACTTTGGCGTTACTTGAAATTCACCTTTACTGTCAAATGCCAAGTGCATATATACTGAGCTCACGGAGCTCACTGGCAGTAAACAACGTCTTTTTAATGGAATTGACGCCGTCTCAATTTCGGCTCGACGCGCGCGGGGGCTGAACCTAAAACTTGTTTTCTCGGGCCGAATCCCGATGAAGACAGTCTGAGCCAGGCTAGAGCACATTGAGTGAAAGGTGGCGGGGAGAACAGTTTGAATGTGGTCACAAGTGCATGTAATACTGTCTTCATTGCCCCGGGTCCCGAATCCAACTCTTGTCCGATCCTTTCTGACGTGATTGAAATCCGTTCCGTTTCCCATTCGCGCATCTCTAACGACCCAGACGGAACAATATAGCACGCCAGAGAGTGTAGTTTTCCTTTCATTTGCAAAATCTCCCGTTTCAAACAAATGAAAAGAGCTATGCCTTGGCAGGCTATTCTTACGTTCATAGATAGGCATACGTATAGACAATGAACAGGAAATGTGAAAGCCCCGGAACGTTCGTTGATAATACATTGAATATGAGTGGAAATGTCAGCATAAAATCTGTTGTGCAGTAGTTTTGTTACAGCAGTTTCAACAACTTGTAATCTTCAAATATTGAAGATATACCTTGCCGTGGTTTGGTGCTCGATATTCAACATGACTCATCCTTTTGGGGAAATTGAATGAGCCTGAGAATAATTATTTCACTGATTCCAAATATAGGATTGAGAAACATGGCCTGCTATGGTAATTACCCGACTTGGTAATAAAATAGAAATAAAAAAAACCTTTCATTTGGGATAATTATGTTGTATTTTTATTCAAAGGAGTATTCCCGACGGAGGAAATGCAGTTCCAGTCAGATGGATGCCGGGTTAATTTAGCGGTTAATGCTTACTTGGGGCGTATTTTATGGCGCTACTAGAGCAGAAAATACACATCAAAAGTCCCGGGTCAGAGACTCGAGATCCGAGGCCTATAGCTATAGGCCTGACTCTTTACCGTGTTCTGGGTCAACACGATACTTTGCGGGTCAAAATTGACACTTTTCCGGGTCGAAAAATTACACTTTTCCGGGTGAAAATGTGTGATTTTTAACACGGAAAAGTGTCATTTTGATCCGGAAAGGGGCATTTTGACTCGGAAAAGTGGTATTTTGACCCAGAAAACTGTCATTATGTTTCGGAAAAGTGTCAGGCCCTATCGGACCCGGATTACGGGTCAAATCTGACCCGGGACTTTTTAGAGTGCAATGCTTTGCAGATGTACCTGCTAAGCAAAAATCAGCGAGGGAACCAGTGTAGAACAATATGTGTGACATTACACTTTTCGATGGTAACCTGTGTTTTACTCTAAGTTTATCTCTTCGATGCTTAGCAAATGATGGTGCCTAGGGGCCCCATGATATTGGTCCCCTGCTGTGGTCTCATTTTAAGGGGATTCCACAACCACTAACGAGCCTCTTGGGTTACATGGCATGACGTGCGTCGCTATTAATTTGTTCGCATCAGGAATAAAGAAGTAATTGCCAATGTGCATGGACTTGTTGGCTACTGCGGTTCTTTAAAATAAACTTGCAGCAGTCACCCACATAATTCGTGTGCTCGCAAAAAGGTATCGTGTTCGAAGAAAATATTTTATTGTCAATGCCTCTTTCTGCACAGTTTGTGATTATAATACCTTTTCTTTTAACACACTACGTTTGTTTCGAATTGCACCAGTTCAATGGATAAAACATATTAATTAGGTTATCTTTTAAAGACGTGGTTTTGTTATGTCATACTTATTTTATACAGTAGAATATGGCCCAATCATTGGTTCCGAACTACCGTTATTAATAAAGGGCAAACCCAAGAGTTCACGCAGGCTATGCCCCATACGTATATAACGAAAGTTTAACCCTCTAACATATTCATGAATTTCAGTGTTGTTTATTCTTCTGTTGGGCATCTGCAAGGAGAATACCCACCAGAATTGTTATGTTAGTAGCCTTCTTGATGATTATGTAATAAAAGAAAGCTTGATGATTATGTAATAAAGGAAAGCTTGATGATTATGTAATAAAAGAAAGCACGGCCTTACGTAGGCCTATGGGACAAAAGGGGACCTTTGTTTAAAAAGTCACACTGTTTTAATATCGTTTAGTATGTATTTGACGAGATGGCAGCAAATGTCCTTCGTAGTCTAACTGATAGCTAACTTTGTTTTGCAAGGTTTCAGTGGGTATGATTATGTCTGCACTTGTTGATTGCCTTGTGCAAACGCTTTAAATATTTTCAGTGAAGGTCTATATTTACATGCAACCGAGAAAACAACAACCCGTGTTCAGGTTTTGCTGCAACAGCTGTTCAATCGTGCGAGACGGACCCATCCCCTCGTTAGCTTCACATTAGTCACGATAGGGAGGCAAACACGACGGACCATTAGAACCTGTCTCCGGCATGACCTGATCTTTATAGCGCACTTCCTTGAGGATGCACCCGAAAATGTCGTTTTGGAGACAACAAGATACCGCGACCTTTCGATCCAAAAGGCCGCGTGTGTTGAAGTTTTCCAATACTCAATTTGAGTGCAATGGTCTTTAAGATTGGCCGTCCAGAAAACATTTCCATCCTTGAAAAAAAGGTCATCATTGCAATTGTTAGGATGTATGAAACTGACAAACATTCTATTGTGAACTGATCTCCAGGTTTCGAGATATTTCTTTAGAAGGAACAAATTGGTTTGCACTTTTGTAATGTTTCATCTTTATTATTCATAAATACCTGAGACAGTTTACCAATTCCTATTGGTCGAGAGCCCGTCACGTTGGTGGTTTTAAACGGTTGATAAAACACCAACTGGCTTTAAACACTTTTACCCCGAATTTGGACTATACGAATTCCGGTCCATTTTAACCTTCTGTCGGTTGAACGTTCACAATCATTACTTAGGTATTTCATAGAGTCCTAAATTCACACTACACCGGCACTGCCGCGTTCTGCGGCACATCGTGACGTACGCGCCACGCGCGCTCCAATCTCCACAAAAGGAGATTTTTAGTTCTACTCGCTAGAAGCACACACAATAAATATAGCTGAAAGATGTTTCACAAAACATGAAGTCCTATTGTTGAACAAAATCGTTGGAAATCTGTAGTTGTTGACTTGTTTTGACTTTTTGACCGAAAGGTGTTTATGAATGCGATTCGACTCGGGCCATTATCCGCATCCGGGCTCCAAGCCAGTTTTTGTTTAAAACCGGCCAAGCCAATATTTTATTCCCTTATCAGTTTGAATCGTTCAGCATGTCGTAATTTTTTTTATAATCCCCCATAAGGTTTAGTTATTGATCGTATGCATCAAATCAATGGGCAGCGGATTAGTCTTGACTTGGAATTCTCTTGTTTGAAATAAAATATAAGAAAGAGCAATACAAAAATCCTATGTTTCATCCCCGAGTTTAAGTTTCGCGTAAGTTTCATGTTACAGATAAACAAGATCCATTGGACTTGCGATATCGTCTCCCAAAATCATTCGAGTGCTTTCCGAAGGAATCAGCAATCTTTTCCATTTCTTTAATGACGCTTGCGAGAAATGTAATGGATTTCATGCAATTAGGTACAAGCGATGACGATGGAAGCGATGCGCGAATGATGGATAGGTAGTCTGAAGCGTCTTGGCCTGTTGCTGACTCCGCTACTCGGACGAGCGTCCAGCCAGAAATTAGTTTTCTGCAACCAAACATAGTCACTAACCATGCTTCAATTGTCAATGTTCTCGGACGTTAATTCCCTTGAAAAAAAAAATCGTCCGGAACCATAATTTGAACTCTTGAAATTTATTTGTTTGAGAAGAAAGACTTAATTTTTAACAAAATGCTTATCGAAAAAAAAGAAAGAATAATCATTCTTTAAATTAAGTATTTTTAAGCTCTAATCATGTGATATACTACTTCAATCACGTGATATCTTACGCATGCGAGTTAAAGTCAGTGAGATATATATTTGTGTCTATTCTAATATCAAAAGAGTGAAAGTTCACGCTTTTCCACTCAAATTACTGACGACTGATGATGATTTAGAATTAATTCAATTTAATCGAATCAATTGATTTTTCACTTGCGTTTGGATTGAAGTGATTCTTTTATCAAAGTGTTTAAATCCAAAAATTAGAGTGAATTTTACTCTGAATCGTCTGGTCTCTAGGTTCCGGCCTATGTTCCGCAGTCGTGTTTGCGTAGCTATAGCGGAGATATCCACAGCAAGCCACAGGGTCTCCTCGACATCAAGCGAATGGCCGGGCGCAAGTCAGCAGCGGAATCTAGCTAATTTCATCAAGTCGTCGCGGTTTTTTAATTTAATAACCCTTGTGTTTGTCACCACTTAACCACAAATTTTTATTGGGGCAAAAAAAAAAAAAAGACGCGTAGCCTGCGAGGTGTTGTGGGTTTTCGTCGCTTTGACTTCCAATTTGACCCGTTTCTGTGTTATTTTTAGCGTACCGAAGAACAGAAATGCTTAATGCCTGGGGATTTTTTTGCCAGGGGTAAGTTGCTATTTAAAGTTGTTTGTAAATTAAAAATCTGATTTTATCATGCAGTAGTTTTCATGCGCCTACGTCAATGTGTATTTTACACATGTGTTAGGACTTGCTTATGACATTTAGATTGGTCACAATCAATTACAATTTTACCTTGAATTCACAAATGAAATGAATAAGCCTGCTGCAAACAGTTTTCTGACTGGATTGACCAGAAATTTACAAATCTAAAAGATTAAGGCAACCTGACGTTGCGATCTGAACAAGATCTTCTTCAGATGTAAAAGTAATGTTTTAGTAGCCATGCACTGTGTACAATACCGATGTAATCTCAACCTGTATATAATGTACTTATATTTCAATTTCTTTGCAAACGGCTATACATGTACCGAATCTGTTGAACCTATTCAACATGACTTTTCTGAAATATGTTTTATATTACGCCAAACATTACCTTCGTTTGTGAGTTGTTTATCATGACATCGCCAAAATCCAACATTATATTACTAATGGCCAACTGATAACACTCACGCAGCTTCTATTCATTAACGAACCGGAATGAGTCGAAGCATTAAATCACAGCTGGTGCCTGCGTCCAGATTTCAACATATCAAGATCTGTCAATAACTGCCGTGGCATAATATTAAAAAGCCGTGTAATTATACTCGCTATCAGCGTCATCTCGACGACGCTGTCGCCTGACGTCAGCATAGTAATAGCACGTGTACTTTCACCTTCGATAGGAATTCGATAGAAAGCCCGCACTCTGGTTACGCCCGTGGTAATTCCACACGGAATAAGCCTGTCTTTTTGTCAACATTTGCTTGTGCTATCATTTTCAGAAATAGAAGGATTTGGGGTTAACATTTTATAGCAAATATCGTTTCACTGACCTGTTTAAAGTTTTATGTTCATTGATACTGTAAAAAAAAAAACAAGAACAAAATGTTGTCCTTCTAGTCTGGTTCCCTGAGCCTACTTCAGAGGAAGCGGAGAAATTTATAGACGGCAGGAAATTGTCAGGTCCGGGAACCAGACTAGCTGGCTTTCACCCGTTCACGGTAGTATTTTGAGAAAAAAAACCCGCGAAACCTTCGTTGGAAAAGGACACACAATTCTACTTTTCTCGAAAATGACAGCATAGCAGGCGCAACGATTTCACAGGGTGTTTGAGACTGTTATTTACTGACAGTCAAGTAAGTATTTCATAATAATTTGTTGATTTCGTTTGGTTATGTTTGCAAATGTTGTACACCACCTTTAAGCAGAACTGCACGTGACATTTTGTGTTGTTTTTCAATATTTACTATTAGGAATGGCTGTCGCCAGGCTACATGGGTGATGATAGCCTAGAATTAAAGGGGTAATTACCCATTCATCTTATAATGTGTGACGGGGGAATGCTTTTGCACTTTGCCAAAACTTTTGTATATAAAACGTAAAGATAGCTCACTTGGGTTCTTGCTCTATGCTGTAATAACCTTCTGGATTGCATAAAAAAAATAGCCACAAACTTTACAAAATTTATTGGTTCTGAATTTTGTTTCGACTAAATGAAGTAGAGTTGGCACAAAATCAGGAGCAGGAATGGAACTAGCGTTCCGCTCCCCAAAACAAAATAATATTAATTGATAATGTCAAAGACTAACAGTTACAGAATGAGGACAAAAACGACAGTTTAGATTGCACTGTTTCCAAAATAATTACTGTGTAAAAAAGGGTTGTCAAATTGTGGTAATCACAGGTAACAGATGTCCAAGTTTCCAGGGACAGTATTATACAATGTCATTACAACAGGTGCGGCTAATTATCTTGTAAGCGTGGGCGGATTTTCTGTTGATTAAATTCATAATTGAAATTCATACAAGAATATTTTTAAATAAATAGTTTAATCAGTGGATAAACATTTCCATTAAGACATAAAAACAAAACAAAAAATACATATTTCATTTCCGCCCTTGATATGTCAAACTAAAATGAAGGCATGACTGTCCAGAAATTCCCACCTCCGTCAATACATTTCTGTGATTATTGTATTGACGAACGGCTCTCCCATCCTTCATGGCAAAATAAGTGACGTTAATGTTCACATTTTGTACGAGTCACTGAACTCATTGCGACACTCATTATACTTGAAGAAGAAAAAACTGGAAATAGGATCGTGTACGAATACAAGCTGTTTCGTTTCGTTTTTTGAAATGGCTCAGTAACGTGATGACAAAATGATGTATCATGACGTCACTAAATATCATGTATAATACTTAACACTATAACACCAAGTACAACTGAATTGGACTTTTAGTTCTCTTGACATAGGCCTGAGCAGAATGCCCCTTTTAATGTGAGGTCACATAACACGTGATGACGTCATCATGACGTCACTTAAATTTACCTCTATAACACGTTCCTGTCTATGTATCAACTAACGAATCAACCCAATCGGATTTGTACTTCAGAAGAAAAAGGGGTAGAGGCGGGTATTAATGAGCTGTTGCGGAGTATGTAATCCGAAACAGCTAAACATACCACTTCATGTTAATTGTAATGCAGTCTGTATTTTGTTGCCGATATCATCGAACTCGATTCTGTTTCCCGTCGTATCAGATGGCCATCCACCCATTATACATGTACATACATTTTGTACAAGTATGCCTCACAGACTGCATGGCAAGGCTGTTCAAAGCGCCATCGGCACACTCGTGTAACTATGTTTAAGTCATGTGCAACTAGATTTTGCCATGTGGGTTGTTCTACACATTTCGGGTCCACTTTTTACCGTCCTGTTACATCTGACATGTTATGCTTTTGTCAATTCTGGATGTAATCCTTTTATGCACTCCTCCACGAGTGATTATGTCAGGTATGTAAAGCAAATTACTTATCTACCCAACAAATAACAAAATAGCTTCATGTCTTTTTTTTTTCTCGTAAGACTTGATGGCAAATTATGAAGTTAAGTAGGTAACCCAGATAGAAAAAAATGCCACAGTTTGGACACTTGTAACCTACCCCCCCCCAGCTCTGTCAATTTTTTTTCCATAGAAATTCCTGAACAAAAATGCGAAAAACCCCTCCTGCTCTGGCACCCAAAAATGTGTTACTGTGGTAATAATGACCGCCTTTGCACTAAATCTGGACAGAGCCAAGTTTGTTAGGGGGTACACTATTAATGTACACTATTCTGTGATATAGTGTTAATAATCGTCGGTTTTCAACAGCGCCCCCATTGAAAATTACGGTACGAGGCCCTCCCCCCTATTGATTTTTGGAGACAAAGTGTCGGAAAAACCCTGTCTACATTTCAGATTTTTTTTGCCGATGAACCCTCCCCCCTGCGAAAATTCCTGGATCCGCCCCTGTGTCTCCATTTAGGGAGTTTGGTTTAGTTTTTAGAGTTCATGACTCATGATCAGAGGGGCTGGGGTTGAAATCCAGCTGCTGGTTATGTGTTGTGTCTTTGGGCAAGCCACTTTACCCCACTCGCCTCTCGCCACCCAGGAGTATAAATGAGTACTGGCATTAGCCGGGAGTAACATGCGATGGACCGGCATCCCATGGGGAAAATGATTAGGTACTTCACTGAAGGAATAAAGTAAGACAATGTTTCTGATCACTCATTCCTTAAATTCATTTCTGTGGTAGTTACCAGTGTTGTAGGTCTCGAGACCGGTCTCGGTCTCGGTCTCCAAACTTCAGGTCTCGGTCTTGGTCTCGGTCTCGGACTATCCGGTCTCGACTACAACACTGATAGTTACAGGGTAATTTTTTTTCTCTGTGCCTTCAACATGACCTCATTTACACAGCGCACATCGTCGCCTCATGTATCTTACCGTTCACTGACGATGATTCACCTCATCCACTATTCTTAGCTCCTGAATATTAGCCGAGGCGTGGTGAAAACCTTGTCTTTCAAGTGATCCTCCAAGAAAAAGGCACAAGGGGTAAGATCTGGTGATCTTGGGGTCATTCAACTCATTCAACTTGTTGGAATAAAGAAATCCCCCTGTTATCATGAGCTCTGGCAAACGATGACCCGCAGCTGCTAGTCTGTTCGGCAGTGCCTGAGCCCACCACACCCATCTGAAAGCTCCACGTAGCTGTCTTGGGAAGATCAGCTTCATCTGTGGTACCGTAAAGTCATTGGTCATAATCCAGATATGGCTACATTAGGTGGGCCCGTCCTACCATAAATTCTTAAGGAACAGCAAAAGAATATCATCTGTCTGCCCTTTGCCACCATGCTAAAAACTTGTCAGAGTGCTGATTTTGAGCTCTTTCATAGATGCCTTGTTTACTCATTTTGTCCATGATAATGACGTAATGAGCTTAATACCATTTGATAGAGGACATCTTGGACTTTTTTCTTGTCGTTGCCTCATTCTGAAATATTCAGTACATTCCTGGCAATTTACATTTAAAAATGGGTATACTTTATTTTAAGACACCTTGTAAATGTATTATGCGGTCAGTCAGAAAGTTGCTCTCATGAAAAGCATTTCACTTTAACGCTATAATTTGTATTCTGAACACGAACAGGTAGGTTTCATAGGTGGTGGATGGATTGCGATTTTTCTGTAGACAGCTGAATATAAATATGGTCAATACTTACGAAATATCGGCATTTTTTGTGGGGGGGGGTTTAAACTTCGATAATTTTTTCTTCAAAAAAGCCACACTATCTGGCTGTTTTTAGGCATTGCGTTTCAACACAGCAATCGCTTTGTACATTTCTTGTGCGCCAGTCAAAGGGAGCGCACGTGGGAATAATTTCACTTTAATGTTTCGATTTATATTCCGAACACGAACATTCAGTTTTCATAGGGGATGGCTGGTGGTTCCCAAAGCAATATGCGCCTTTCTCACAGGAAAAAAAAACCTTGAAAGTAAAGTCTGGTTAATAAAGCAGCAGCAAAAGAGCCTCTTCGTTTTCAGGTGTAGCTTTTGTCGTCAATTTTTTGTTGCGATTGTGACTCAGCTTATCAAATAATATCTGCGCAGTTAGGGCCCTCTAGAAAAAAATTCTCAAGACGGTGCCATAGTCTTTTGCATTTCTCTGAAGACTTGTTTGCCCAATCTCTCTCTCTCTCCATGTCATAAGTGTTTCACATCAGGTCCTCATTTCACGAGAGAGTAAGGAGAAGCACAAAACGCGCCTCGTGGACTTAAAAAATCCCGGAGGCCATATATGTTTTAAGTACATTGTAACCGTGACATTTTCGAGTCTTTAAAAGCTCGGCTATGGGACTTCTCGCCTCGGTGTTTACACGCCACTTAAGGAAGCCTCAAATGTTGCTTCTCTTAATGGGTCCCGGTGAATTGCAGTGTAATCGATCCTTGAGAAATGAAACTGACGCAAGTTTCTTTGGGTGCGTATTTGCGAGATTCCCGTCACTTAATGCGTTTCTATTTATTCGGATTGTGTGTCTGTAGTATCTGCTGGCTACACAATATTTTAAGAATGGTCCGGCTTACGAATTTAACAGAAAGCGACCTATCAGGGTGTGTAGTGCTTCTTCGATGACTGCTCTATTCGGAATGTTATTTTGTTGAAGTAGCGTTCGGGAGTAATGAAACCTTCACACCTGGCAAACAAGTCATTGCCCTTACGGTGGCTTGACATAAGCAAGGTGCGGCAACAGCCCAATGCGTCTGAGGCTTTTTCCGAACATATCTTAGTCTCAATCGATACATATACGCACTTCCATGGAACTCAATAGCAAAACATACTGTTTTTGTTATTGCTTTAGACCAAGCAGTGGACAATTTAATTGTTTCCTTTGCCACGGTTGATTTGCCTTTTCGATTCTGATTCAGATAATGTAGCACTGTTAGTTTTCCTGTATCGAATTCTCTCGTGCTTGTTTGCAGTACATGTATTACGTTAACGACTTCAACTTGTGATAATAAATACTTTTTTTGAACTTCACCTTCTATAGGTCACTGAATTCTGCTGACAAATGTTATGAACACAAGGGATGAATTTCGAGACGATAACTTTCTTGTTTGCTGCTTTGATTTTGCTTTAATAACGTCTGAATATGTCAATGCCAACGCATACAAGTGTGTAAACACCTTCAATCCCCTATTGTTCCTCTTTTGTTAGTACTCAAACTTTTTAGGAAGACCTCCCATAATGTTTTGTACACGATCGTCAATTGTGCACCTTCAGGAAATGTGAACCCTATTGTCCTGTATTGTTGCACATCCCCCATTGAATGCAAAAACAAATTCACTGTGTTTTCATGCTCATATAAACTTTAAGCGGGCATTTACAAAAAAATTATCGTCATCGATGATTCGAATAACCGTGATGATCATAATAATAATAACTGTATTTATATAGCGCTTTTTGCCAGAGGATACAAAGCGCTGGGGGAGAATGCAACCAAAGCCAGGTAAGTGAAGTATATGAACATATGAGACCCATTATGAAGCACCTTTTGCTAGGTGCTGCGGATCATGATAACATATTGCTGTTGACAGATAAGAAATGACGTTGAGGGAACATCCTCCATTTCTTGGTAGATTTAATGGCATGTCGTTTATATTCCGCGTGGGTAAAACACCTTGATAAAGGTGACCCGATTCTAAAGATATGGAGCACGGGGACTGGGAATATGCAGCATGAGGGCGGAAATGCATAAGTGAGTTAGACTCTATCAAAACACGGCAATTAAGGGAGCATATAGTGCGCATACTAGCAAACTGAACACCCACGAGCGCAGATACAAATCTGGTATGCGCCCCATGCAAACAGTACCCTGTGATTTATTAGGGCAGGTCAAACATGCATACGACAACGCCAACTTCCCAAGCGAGCAGGGAAGGAGTGCATTTGTCATCAACATGTGTCAAGTTGATTCATTCTCTGCTTGAAAAAGAATACGATGTGGGAGATTCAGAAACGCATTTATCAAAGATAGAAGCGTCCAGTGAAAGATATATGTCTCATCAAGACCCCCTTAATTGCTGCAGTGTTATGTTAAAGTGCCTCATGATTGCTGCGTCCGTAGTTCTTTAAAGGGTATGCAATATTTGCCACAGGATTCAGTGGGATCCATAAAATGCATCCGTATGCCACGTTGAAGATAATTTTCAGTCATTTTGTTGTCATTTTGAAGGGGCTCTTTGACCTATATGTTTTATACCCTGTTCATGTAATTTTTATCACCACAACTAAACTTCTTTTTTTAAATCCACGAAAAGTGTTCTTGTGTGGAAATCCTCTTCACTATTTTTGGTTGTCTTAGTAATAATATTTAAATCCATTATTTTAATAAGGGAATAAATGTGTGCTCCGGAGGTTTTTATCACTCGTTTAATACCGCTTAGAAAGGTGCTGATAATACCCTCCGGCGAGGCGAGGTAACGGGTCAACATCAGCACACAGAAAATTAAAATCGTAAACCGAGCTAAATACCCGACCCATTCATCATTCATTCATATTAAAAATATCAAATAAAATATCAAAAAATCCCATCAAAATCCCGATTTTGTTCACATCATCATTTCATCTGAATGCTTGAAATGACAAAGTGTTCAAAGTTCAGCTGGCGAGTAAGGCGAGTAAGATGTGAACAACCCGCGCGTGTAATGTACGCGCGCGCGATGTTCTGGCGCGATGCACGCAGGGGCGTTTGCTAAGTGTTTAGAACTATAAAATTCTGACTCGCTTGTAGTGTTGCGCATGCCTACGTGAGGATTGTGAACGTTCAACCAATGAAACGGAAGAGGTGGATTTTTTTTTTTTCCACATTTACATTTGACACTGAAAAGTGTTTAAGACCAAGACCCATGTGTCTTTATATCGTTTAATACCGCCACGTGACGGGCCTCGCTCTCAATAATTAATAGCTAAACTGTCTGAGGTATTTATGAATACATTATAACTACAAAACGTTAAAATTGCGATCCCTGGAGACACGCCTGCTTATTGTTGAATTGCAATAAAGGGCACAGTATTTAAATTAAACCACCTTTATTCAGGTTCAAGTTCTAATCCTTAACACACTCCTACTTAAGTAATTATTTTATGATGATTTATTCGTTTATTCATTAGAATTGACAAATGCATAATCGGCTATTAGCATAGTTTAATTGACCTACCGCGGGACACCAAATTGTTAGGAATAACACAGGAAATACCAACTATGATTAACAAAATTGAAGCCAGCCAGATTCCTTAATAAATCGGAACAAATCCTATTCTTTGCCCTGTTCCCTTCGATTTAACGAAAATGATAATCTGCTTCTAGCCCTATTCTGTACAGTGCATAATAACAGACATACTTTCCTTTGAATAACACTCAATCATGCTATGCAGCACTGCCGTACGCCCTACATAATTCACTCTCTTGACTTCCTGAGAGTAGCAACCCACTTGAAGTACGCGTACTCAATCGACGACTGTTCTATGTTTGATCAAAATTAGCCTTCACATTTTTTTTTTAAAGAACTAGCGGGAGGCCGCGCTTAGCGCAGCATCCGCTAGCTGTGTGGAGTTGTAAGCACCGCTAGCCTGGTGGAGTCGAAAGTTAAACTTGAAAGATTTATCAAAGAACATGATGGATTTATCATCGTATAACGTTGCTGTGAATCTTACAAATGATCAGTGCGACATCAATTGACGTATTTTGGAGAAGGGGTTTATTATACAGTCATCAGGTTTCGAAATGCATATTCATATGGTACGAATTCGTACGATCGACGGTTTCAAGAATTATATATATTAAGGTATTACTTTGACCTCAGTTTGTATGTTGACCCCAAGTGGGCGCGGTAAACCTTGGTGAAGCAATTTTGCCACATTTTTCATCATCAACGTTATATTTTGCGTAATAGCGATACGTTTGATGTTTTTTCGTAGAGGTAATGTTGTAATTTTTTGACTATTCAAAGTCTGAAAGAAACAAATTTTCCCAAAAAGCAAAGCAAAACAAATGTGCCAACCGTGAATTCAGAGGACAGTGATATCAGAGCATCTATATATCACATAAGGACCTGCATACACTGCTTAGCCCTTTTACGAAAGGCCAGACATCACAGAAATCAGACAGACAGACAGACAGACAGACAGACAGCTTGCAACTCCTCTATTCCAGTCTTAAACCTGTGTTGTTGGTTTTCACAAAATGTAGTGTTGTGTCATCGTGTTCATTTTACCTACTTCAAAGTTGTGCAATGTCTTCATCGTGCAGTATCCTACCCCATGTGCTTTAAGTGTGTTGGTAATTCCGTAGGATGTAAACAATACATTCAAGGCCCCAAACGGAAACTGATTTGGACTGTTTGGATTTACTTTGCAGGCTAGAGACCTGTAGTAAATAAACTGGTAAACATTGTTTCTATTGCTGAATTAAACACAAATACTCGTCAGGATGTATCGTTTTCCTTGGGGCCCTTTTGAGCCATCTGGAGGGACCAGAGAATCCTTCAGGTAAGGCGATACCTCTACTGTCGATGACCACATCCTCATGTTTCTCACTGATGGAGCTGCGTTTCTTGCTCCCCGATATATACGCTGGACTCGATTCAAGTTGCCCCTTGGGGAGGCTGCTGCGTCTCCCCCGTGTGGGATGGTGGAGAATCCTTGAGGTTCTCGTCGTTTTCTTGAGTGGATTACCTTTGAGCTCTACCACGATGGACTTGGACCAATCCCAGAGTCTCCCATGCGTGTGTTTTATATTTATCGAATTGAAGGATTTCAAAGATATTTGCCAGAGATGAGTCCTCATTGTGACCTTTCGTGTTTGTCTCGTCCTTGGCTTTGTCTGGTACGGGTCAGATCAGATCCACTTACGAACAGACGATAAGTGTCCCAATTTTGCGTGTCTGAACATTTATATTTTGGCACCACGATTGCACATAAGGCTGCATGCATCACTAAAATCAGTCAGTGAGGAAAATAAGTGGCCGTTGTGTTCAAACCTCCTCTTTTGTTGTACCGCTCTTATATGAAACAAACAAAAAGATGAATTACTGCCACAGTTTCAAAGTGATCCAATGGAGGTCGACTTCTAAATTTAAGCAGGCATTGGAATGTATGCACATGTGGAAGAGTGGCGGCAGTTTGGTACAAAGGAATACCTTTGTCATAGAACACTGTTCATTATTTTAATTGCTTAAGACTTGAGTTGAGACTGACTGACTTGCACATGACTTGTGGATGACTCGTGAGGACCTGCCAACACATCGTATCCATGTAACACGAGGGCGTCCTAAATAAGACAAGGCTGAAACACCATCGCCTCAAAGCGAACGTGCCTTGCAGACATCGTTAGCATCCAAACAAGGACATTGTTTTCGAGTCATGGATTTACTTAACAGTGAACCAGCCATTTAAATCATTAGCTTTTATATTCTCGTCATGATCTTTTATGCATAAGCATCTCCCTCCACCAAGTTCAATCATATCCATGGATGACCACATGTCAAGGTCTGGTTGTTTATACACCAGACTTGCTAAGATCCAGCTGTAAGCTTGTTTTACAGATTCGCCATTTTTCCTCTCGATTTCCTATTCCTTTTGGGAATATGATAGTGGAGATGCACTCATTATACTCACGCATGCATAAAATATCAGGGTATTGAACCATGATTATTGTTGCATGTGTAATAGTTACATGCTTTAGACGTAAGCACACTTACCTCTGTGTATAACAAATTCAGAAATTGCTAGAAACAGTGATGACTCATTACCATCATAACTATGAATGAAAAACAATTAGATACAGTCACGCAAACAATAGGGAAAAACCAACAAACATGTCTGAACGAACGAAAAATTGGACAACAGAATTTCAGAATTGAACCTCTGATTTGGCCTCCGAGGCACAGTGATGCTTGGACAAAATACGTCAACATGTTTTCCTGACCATGGTATCAGTGGAGACCTGCCTCATTATTGTGTCCATTAAATCGAGTGTCTTCGGAAGCTGAACATGTAAGACTCTTCAAATTCAGTTTTTTCTACCCCCCCCCCCATAATTCGATTGGCCTGTTTTCCGGCAATCGCAAATAATCCTAACTGAATCTTTCAACGATGTGTTGAGGAATACATAGTCATAACCTTGAGTTGTTTTCATTTTCAGGTCATGTCATTCCGCTCGGATAATGTAGCCCGCGACCCATTAGATCCACAATCCTGTCGTTTTAATTAAGACCTAATTCTGGAGGCGTGACAAGTTAAAACCGGAGTGTGTGTTTTTCCTCGGTGTGGCATCCAGGTTCGGTAGCAACTTTGCCAAGTGGCCGTAAAGAAGAGAGAACATAAAATCTGATACATTCGGCGCCCATGTGACGCACGTGTGCATCGCGCCTTTGCCAAGCGCGCCAAAAATAAATCGATGGCGGGAAAAACGATACAGCGCGGGTTCTGGGGCGAGAAAATTGATCACGAAGCGCCCGCGCGCGCTCGGGGATTCGGAGCAATAATGAGGACCGGCAACTGTGTGGTTTTTATTCACGCCGTGGCGAGATTCCCTCTTGGGAATATAAGCCCTGCTGTACGTCAGGCCGGCCCGTCAAAAGATTGTGATTTGTGTCCTTCTTTTGGCTCCTCGGTGCGGAGAGAGTAGGAAGCAGAAGCGGGGAAAGCAGCAATTTGCGAAGGTTTGTACTGTGAGGGTCTGGATTACAGTTAACCATCCGTCACCTACTTCGCAAAGGCGGCAGCGATCTTGGTTAGTTCTTCATCAGTTGTTGCCGGGAACATACCACAACCATGGAAAAGACGACCGATTCCCAACTCAGAGTTAAATTGATGCGAAGTAGCACTGCAGCCACCGCTTCTGGTAAGCTAATTAGTATGATATTAAAAAAATAAATTGGAAGATTAAAGCTGACGTGGAATTGGTAGCTTGCTGTTAATGGGCAGAGAGCGTTACGACGACATACGGTGCCTTAATTGCAAACACTACATTGTTGGTACCTGCAAAAGATCGGAGGATCTATAATTGCCACTCAAATTTGCTAGGTGTTTACCTAACATAGGAAACATAATGTTGCTGTACACCCTATTTTGTATGACGCCAATGTGTAACTGATTGGATCTAATAATACATCAACTGCTGAAGGACGGTAACATTGTAACATTTGATTTGTGTTGGCTACACATTGAGCAGACACACAACATTGGCTACACATTGAGCAGACACACAACATCAAACAAACATGAATCTAAATTATAATTTTGATCAAATAACCAGCGATACACCCAAAAGAAAGAATAACAAAAATACTACATGTTAAAATGATGCGATGACAAATTGGAATAGAATAGTTATAGAATGAAAGGAGAACGCAAAAACGTTACTTGGAGTAAAGTCCCCAATAATTAAAGAACTCACAGTGCTCAAGATAACGCTTTCCATCTTGTACTAAATTATATACTTGTCAATTTCAATTTGTGACTGCGTGCTACTCTCCTCCATGCATAGAACCGCATATCCATTGTTTATGCAGCGAGAAGAATACATAATGAGAGCAATCTTGCTAAATGCGGAATTTTGAAGAAGTTCCAATCATTTCCCCTCTCAAACGTAAGCACTGCAAGAGCAAGAAATGAGAATTTGGCACGTATTGCTCCATTCTCAGGTGGCTTAGGGCAGAAGCTCTAGAGATCAACGCATCTAATCTTTTTTTTCCAGTGTTTTCCACTTTCGCTTTAGTTCCTCAAGGGGATTAATTTACCGCGGCGTTACAACCAGAACCCTATTATTACACCAGGTATCGAATTTTTAGTATGTCACTATATGCATAGGTAGCTTAGGCACTTCAAAGGCTTCCGATGTAAGCATTTCGCTTGATCTTTATACGAGATTTACGATGTACTTATAGCATGGGTCAACTTGAAAGTGGGGCAATTATTTCAAACGATACAAAAATGAGCTTCTGGGTTCAAGGTTCATTTCGATAACATCCGTTTGTTAGCCGCGTAGTTTCCGTTACTTCTCGACTGTCTGTTGTTCTGTGTCGTCATTCCTAAAATGTTAGCACAAAATGGTCTCAAAATGTTGTAAAAAATACTTTCAATTTGATTCACTGCTTCTGAATTATTCCCAAGATGTTCCCTTTGACGATAGTTAGGGTGAAACCAAAGATCGCTTGGATAATTTGTTGTTCTTTGGAGCACTTTTGATTGATAGTGTTATTTGCCTCCGGTTCGATGAAGACACTAATAGAACGGGCCTCCCTTTTACGACTTAAGAAAGTCTTCCTTGATTGCTATCTCGATGAGGGCGGCATTAGTTATTCTATTTACTCGTTCATCACGTACTACTTGGACTCACACGGTCAGGCAAAGAAAGTACTCGAGGGTCTCCACGAATTTAATGTGTTGAATACCAATGTCCAGTGCGTGCGTCATTATGGGACGGCTTACAGAAGCTAGGGGTTTCGAGGTTTGGAACAACAGTTGAAATTAAGGAATGAGATTCCAGAGTCTTCTTGCCGCAAACGGCAAATCCAAGACGTGTCCATGGCGAACGTTTCTGAGCTGCTCATTTTCGAATGCACCGTGGTGGAAATGTAAAAACATGTTGGTTATGATAAATTGGTTTGAATGGAGCAAATTGTAGATAAGTGACTAAATAAACGATTGGTTCAACTCATATCTACTAGTTATCGGTTGTTGCAACCCATCGTTAACCTAGTCAGTTTAGAGTGAACACGATGTATCGCTTCTAAATCATTTGAATGACAATAACACATGATAGGGACCTAGATGAGACTGCAAAAGTTATCATGCGAATACTCCCTTACGAGTTAATCTACTTTCCAGATGGAAAAGAACCACCGTGCTCCCGACGGAGAATTCCAACACATCGCTATGTGATGTGATCCAGCAGTAGATGAATACCCGTGATAATGATGATAGTTGTTTGGCATTCCCGGCTCGCTGATTGATTTTTCCCCTTCGGATCTTTTTGATGTCAATGCGTCTTGACCGAAATAAGGACTCGTGGGAGTTTGTATGGCGCCTGAACTGTTTCCCCCCGTGTCCTTTGATCAATTCCAAGCGCTGATCATTCTAGGTTAATGCAGGACGAGATGGCAAAGCGCAATTTCAGGGCTGCGCTCAGCTTGGCAAAAAGGTTTGACAACCATAATGTATAGAAACTTTTGTAGGTGTCTCCAACTTGGTTTAATCAAATCACCGAGTGGTTGGGCGTTTTATACATTCAGTTACTAAAGCGCAGCTTCAAAACTGCGCTCATCTCAGCAAAACACCCGACAACCATATGTAGAAAAACCTTTTCCTCGGACTGTAGCTGTCTCCAACTCGGTTTAATCAAATCACCGAGTGGTTGGGGGCTTTCATATCTTCAGTTGTCTTGATTTGTGTGGCCAGTGGTGTCTGTCAAAGTAACGGACGGACAAAATCATTTACTCTCGTCATGAACCGTTTGATTGTTTGCCCGGCGGGGGTGAAGCTGTCGTAATATCGAGTTTGCAGCATTCTCAGGGCGCAGTATTGTTTCTGTCTCCCTGTAGTGACTGACATCACCCAAATTTGCAGGTTATTTGTTTGAAATGCACCTGTCAATATTGAGACACATTCGAAACATTTAGCTCTACGGGCAAATGCACACAACATAGGTTATGTAAATATCAAGTCTAATTCTGTTGTCTTGTCAAAGTAGGCAAATAAAAATCAATATTTTCAGAGTAGCTTCACAAAGTCCAGAAGCAAACGCTGCGAATTAGTTTGATGTTTATTCAATATACAGTTTAAACGTGTTTTTTTTCTGGAAAGGCCTTTTTAAGAATAAATATTTTGCAGAGTTCAACTACTGCAAATGACATTATACACGCATGTAATAAAATACAGTTTGAATTATGGATAATTTACAGAGAATAAGTAAAATATCTGATAACTCGCGAGAGGTTTACTTCAGTTACGTTTCGGGCACGCAATAACAAAATAGATTTAATTATCTTGATATCTGATGGTTTCGACATACAGGCTTCATTTGAATTTTTTTTAAAAGGCGTGAAACGTATACGAGTAAAATAACCCTTTGTGTTCTAATACATTCTGGTCCAATCGATTCAAGCAATATCATGTTTTGACAATATCATGTATTTACAAACAGTAGAGAATCCATGTTTGCTAAAATCGCTTGCCTAAGATCATCCAATATACACCTTGCACAAAAAGAAGCTAGGCAGTTTTTAAAATCTTCCTTGTTTGGAAATTTCTCTGTGAACAAAAAAAAAATCCGAAGTATTCGTTTTGTCACGGCAGTTTTCCGGTTCAATTTGATACCTCACTTGGGAAAGTTGCGTAAGAAATAACGAGAGCGCAAGCGCTGAAGCTCCTGAAACCCCACAACTAAAAGTTGCTCACAATTGAATGCGGGGCCTGCACCATTGCATTGCTAACACTGCTAACATTGCTGACAATTGTACGTCGGACAATGCATTTTCCAAACTTAACGATAATGATATCCTGTATGTTACACTTGTTTCAAAATGTGTCGTGAACTTCCCATTTGAATATAATAGCCTACATTTCATTATCAACCGGTGCAAATGCTTGCATACAGAGGCCGGCCCTAGTGCGTCGTATGTTAATTCCACTGCAATGACATTTTCGAACGCTATGAAGTAAACAAGCAGGTTTTTGTTTTTGAAATAGAAGTCTCTTTCGGGTTGGTTCCGTAGGGTGTGTAAGAAAAACAAAACAAGCCACCTTACATGTTGGTCGACATTTGATCCATTTCTAATGCAAATAACCTAGACACAAGAGGCACTCATGGGTCCAGGGTGAGGACTAATGAGAGTATAGTGTTGCTGTCCCTGCAGAGAAAAGGATTGAATGAAGAGGTATGGGCTCTTTAGTGCACGGTTGGCTTGATAGAGAGGCTTCAGGGGCAAATGTCACCCCCTTGAATGAATTCTTGAGTAATTGTTGTGAGTACAGCCTCGTTTTCGTTCTAATATGGCGATCCTGCAATCTAAAAAGTCCGAGGCATAATTGACCCGGAATCCGGGTCCTATGGGGCCTGACACTTTTCCGGGTCAAAGTGACACTTTTCCGAGTCAAAAAATGACACTTTTCCAGGTCAAAATGACACTTCTTTAGCCCATTTCCATGTCATTTTGACCCGAAAATCGACCCATTTTCCACGTCATTTTGACCCGGAAAGGTGTCATTTTGACCCGAAAAAGTTTCAAAATGACCCGGAAAATGAGTCAAAGAAGTGCCATTTTCTATAGGACCCTATAGGACTCGGATTCAGGGTCAAATCTGACCCGAGACTTTTTAGAGTGTGTGCATGCTGACTCAGTTGTGAACATGGAAACGTAATTTAATGTTGGCTGGCTCATAATGTTTGGTTTCCGCTTGTGAATCTTTCTTGTCTTATTATGTGACCTATATTAAAGGGATATGAGTCACGTTTCGGCTCCAACTTAATTCGAGATTTATTTTACTATAAATTGATATCAATGAGATGCTTCGCATGGGACTTACGATGAATAATTCCTGAGAGATAATGTCGAATAATATTATTACCGAGTGCTTATTATTTGGCTTCTGACTCTGATTATATAGGGATCATATCTGTGACTTGTTTCTCTTGGTCTGGTTACCTCATTAGTGTGCCGCTGGCAGTGATATGTTACTAGTAGAGCATATGTTACCTCGTATTTTTCAGTCCAATTGATTCTAAAGAAAAATGAGGCGAAGACACTTGTTGGTTTATTGTATGAGAGGAAATACGAGTGGTCGTAAGAGCTGACCAAGAACATACCGATTACATTGGTGAGAAATCATCTGTTTGTGTTTATTTATTTTTTGCTGAAACCACGACCTGTTACTTTTATTCTGAGTGTTATACCAGCATCCCATCACGAAATCTTCACAGTATCTTGAAAGTGTCTTCTTCGTGAAGTCGAGGAACAAACAACACATTATCACCAATCAGTGGCCGTAGGTATTTGTCGAGGAGCGATCAGGGAGTGAATCCCTGTTGACGCCGTAGTGGGCTTTCCCGCATGCAGTCCTCATGCTAACATCTAATTATGAAGCAGCGTCGTTTACACCAAAGTCTCCAACCGAACCGAGGGTTTCGTATCGACGTCGTAATTGTTGACAGCTCTGACAAGGCAGGCCGGCTGTAGTTTGTGGTTGAGCCTGTATTTTGCAACTGTCTACGTAACAACATTATATGCACCGTGTAAGAGAGACTTTAATCATGTCAGTGTTAACGCCCTGTCAAATCTGCAACCGACATCCAGGTGGCTACTTGGTCAGTGTGAAATTGGCTTTTATTAAAGTAGATTCAGGAGATAATATGATAAACAAGTTGTTTTGATTATCTTTGCACTTTGTCCGTTTGTGCTCTTCCACTTTGGTGTACACAGCAGCCAGTAGTTGTACAGATGAAGTGATGAAAAGATGTTGCAATCAGACGCCACTTTTCTCTTCATATATCATCTCAATGAAGGACAGTCATTGCAAAAATGATAATAAGACATGAATCTGGGACTGAGAAACATTTCCAATTTTCCATAGACTTTGTACACATCCGCTGTAGTGGCGTCAAGTTGCAATTTTTACCCGAAGTGATGATGTAAGATAGAACATATCTAAGTGAGACTTTTGCCCGGAAGTATAATTTCTCGATGGAATGAAACGCGTTTCTTAAATGGCTTGTCATGTTTTTTTTCATTAAGTATTTTGGTTTTTAGTTGTTTTATTTTCTTTGAACTCACTGAAAATAAGTTGTTAATGAATGGTCTTAAATGCTTTCTGAGATAAATGTGCCGTATGTGCATGAGCTTTCGACAGACCGATTTTGGGCCACTTTCGTTTTTGACTAAATCATTCTTATGATCTTCTAGTACAGTGCCCACGTTACCACATTAACACCGAGTCATTATCGTGATTCTTTTAAACCCAAATACTTCACAGCACGTATGATTATCACAATATAGATTAGCAGCGAAGACTATCAGGCAATAATAAAGTGTACATTAAACAACTAAAACAGCGGGCACCTAATACTCGTCTCCAAGCCATTGTGCCGACGAATCAATATCCAGATATCAGTCGGCGTTAGTCAGGGGTCAGTAACCGGCGAATACTATAGATACTATAGAATACTAAAGATTATCCCTTGTGAATGCAGTAAGACCTCATGGGTATGTCCCAAAGGCTGACGTGTTTGCCTCACACTCAGGCCAGTGCTGAGGTGTTGGGACCAAACAAACAATATCAGTTGCTTAATGCCGAACCACAGGTGGCCTTTGGCACGTACGTCATGTGTTTTCAAATTGGCGCTATTTTTTGGGTAAAACCTTGGTTACTCCGTTAATGCAGTTTTGGTTCTGGTGTTGACGGAATTTGCTGGTCAGCTAAACAACGGAGAGCGAGAAAATACAGTGACGTAGTGGCGGAGAATGATATGATTTACACACGTTGCTTGCTTTTACTTTGGAGTTCGAATTTGTTGCTGCAAACCGATGAAAGGAAGAGCTTGTTTTTCAGCTCTGGCAGAAACGTCTACATGTTTGTCTGTCTGTCCGGTTGTCACCGAAAATTGACCAATATAAGCCCCCTAAGTTGACCGAAACTAATAAACTAATTGACCATTTGACCAAATGCCATGCCGTCGTCATAAAATGCACTCTTGCTGACGGTTTTCGATACGCCGATTTTGTTTCAATCGATGCGCATTCGCGTTTATTTTGCATAATGTCTGTCCCCGACGAAGATTGACCAAAATAAGCCCCTAAGTTTCCCATAAAATATAACTACCAAATGTTACTGACAAGATGTTGGTTTCAAAAAAAGCAAACAAAATAAATCAAATTACTTAACAAACATTGTTTGTAACAATTCGGAAAGATGTTTATGAAAAGATAGTAAAAGGAGGCAAAATGTGTGCAGTAATGTTATAGTCACGTGGTATTTATCACAACTCGCTATTAATCTAGGTATAAATCTAACGTATGGTGTTCCATATGTGCCATCGGCGTCACATGTTTAGGCGTCGCATTTTTAAACTCTGGCAGGGATCATTTTGATAGATTTCATGCAAGACTTTCACGCAAGAGTTTCATGTAAGACGGCCAGAGCTTATTGTGCACTCGCACTTGTTGAAATGTGGAAACCGTCCATTTCCTATTTAAAAAAAACCCAGGAATTTCGCAACATGAAATTGGATGCACCTCTTATGTTGATCGGACAGGTATCGCAAGTACTGCGAGAATTTACTGGACAAATACGTCACTTCTCGTTGCTAGACATGCAGAGCTATGAACTTTCATTGTAAGACAACCAGTTCATCTACCTTTTCCCCCTCAGAACGGTAACCCTAGACCTAATTTATTCTGTATGGGATTAGGTAGACCTGGTTGACTGTCTTTTTCATGATTAATGTTCCAAATGTAGTACTATATGTCGGTGTATATTCTAGTCTGGGAATCACTGGATGCATTTTAAGAGGCGCATATGTTTGTTCATCGGACAACTTGAACACTGGCGTCATCAGGCCAAGCCAAGCCTCGCTGTTAAGTGTTATTACATCGTTGTTGGTAATTAGCTTTTTTTTTGGTCATAACGTATTGTTTTTCAGGGGCCTATAACGTGATACTACAGATGGCTCTCGCGGGTGTATTAGCGCTAATAATGAAGACGAGGGTAATCAGCAGAACCCGGGGGATATTGCTACCCAGTGCATTAGTGCCGTGCAACGGGAAACCGTCTCCATGCAATTATAGACCTGACCAACGCGAGGGATTCGCTGAGCGCGTTTCATTGTTGCCGTCGCCCGTACAATGTACCAAAAGACACGGGCACTCCGCGTTAACAACGAGGCACTCGGCGAGGTTGCACCATCTCTCCCGTTACATGCAACTCCGCGTAGGCCAATCACGCAAATGGCCGGGGTCCATGATGTACCGTCTCCAATATATGTCCGCTGACCTTTTAATTCGATACTTTTAATATCTGTCTCAAGACGATCGTACCCAAAATAGGTTTTGATTCCACGGTGTCATTTTTGGTAAGGGATATCTACACCAAGTGTACCAATCTCGTAATGTGTGGTCGAACTGAAAGGTCACCTTTTCAACGTTTGTGTTATTGATACACAATGATGGATGTTGTTATTTCCGTGGTATACGTTCTACTTGTATCAGGTTTTATCTTATTCTTCCTCAGCCGCGGAGTTAGATATTTTGGGAGGCGATGGGGGACTTATCAAAGTTACCTATATCAATGTTACCTATTTGTTTACCTGATCGAAAGAAACCCTTGAATGTAAGCATCTTAACTTGTTTTGAATTTTCAGACCAACATGGAAAAAAATGGTGTTTTTATTATTTGCACATCGTTTGTACACCTAACAGCCGTCGGTTTTCACGCCAATCAACGGTGGCTCATCAAAACTTCCTGCGGGCGCACTAACACCGTCTCCACCAGGAGACACGTTGCTTCCCCCACGGACGGTGTTGCTGCTGCGCACTAGGAAAAATATAACACGTGGGACCCGAGGACTAAAAAACAAAGCGACGAGTGCGCAGACTTCATAAACATTGATATCATTCTCAAGACGTAAAGGCTAATGCTAGTGGACGAATAAGGGAAATTATTGTGCACATACACAGACTCGTCATATTAAAATCTACAACCGAAACAGTCGCCGGTTGTGTTTGTGTATTTTGTGTGGCGTTGAGGATATTTGGTTCATGTCATCCATGTGAAATCAAACGCAATGAAGTGAAATACATCTTTGGTTAAAGATGATCCATTATTTGTTGACTTAAGATTCGTTGACTTTATCTCCAATATCTGCCGTTGTCAATTAGCTTTGGCTTATTATTGCTATTAATGAATTAACTTTTTTATTTGTGTTGTTTTGGTTATATTTCTATATTTCTTAATTTCTTAGATTTCTCTCTAATGTCAACGTACACGCATCTTTGACTTTACGTTTGCTTACGGTTGAATTGAATTTAACAATTCGAATCGCACAACTTACTACTGAGGACGTAAAGGTCGTAAACAACATTTGTAAATATCAAAACAAAAATACCAAATTGTTTTGAAATACCTTACTTGACTGTAAGTTAATAAAAGTCTCAAGCATCCTGTGAAATCATGGCACCTGGTGTGTTGTCATTTTCAATAAATTTGGAATTTTTGCCTCAATTTTCAACGATAACGCTGGCGGCCGACCATCGTTGGTTAAAAAAAACCCTCACTTTTTTCAAATATTGCCCACAATTTACCAAATTTAGTTAGTTTCACATTTTGTTCGCAATTGGTTACACACCCGTGAAATGGTGCATGCCAGTTAGGTTGATTCCCTGACAATTCCCTGACGTCTATAAACATTTCTCGTCTGAGGTAGGGTCGGGGAACCAGACTTCAAGAACAGCATTTTTTCTTGGTTTTCCCAGCATCTATGATCACAAACAAAAAACAGGTCAGTTTAACAATATTTGCTATAAAATACTAACCCCAAAGCCATCCATTTCTGAAAATTACAGCAAGAGCAAATGTTGTACCGGAATATTCCCTTTAACAGTTCGCCATCATGCATACAGGCTGAAAAAGTAAGGTATCAACCAAATAGTTATTAACGAATGTGTATTTATACAGTACCAATATACTGTGTATTCAATACTGTCCAAGCTTTTAGCTCGATTTTAATACTCCTCGTATCTCTACCATCGCTTGTTTGAACTGAATAACACCGGATAGGCGGATTTCAGTTGCCATAGTAGCGGCATGTTTTATTAATGTCAGTGCATTTGTCGGAAATCCAGATGATGGTACTTGTAGCATTTGTTATGTGCATGCACACTGATGCTTTTAGACCCGTGTGTTACAACTGATAATGTAGTAACCAACGGATAATGTATCACCAACCGATAATGTCACACAAATTGACCGATACTGTATCACTAACCGATAATGTAACAGAAATTGACCGATAGTGTAGTAAATGTTACTACACTATCGGTCAATATTTGTTACATTATCGGTTAAGACCGATAATGTAACAACAATCGACTGATAGTGTAGTACATTTTTACTACACTATCGGTCAATTTCTGTTACATTATCGGTTAGTGATACAGTATCGGTCAATTTGTGTGACATTATCGGTTGGTGATACATTATCCGTTGGTTACTACATTATCAGTTGTAACACCGGTGCATCACCATCGTGTTTGGCGGTATCTCCAAGCCCAAAATACGCAAATGCTTCCTACCACAAAGGGTCGTTGTCCAAAGGAATACTCGCATAAATGATGAGGAATCCTTTTAAAAAATCCTGCATCCAGACCCAGATCCGGATCACTTCCAAAATCTAATCGATTTGTACTTGTACAAGGACCACCCTAAACACAATTTCATGCAAATCCGTCCACAACCTTTTGAGTTATCTTGGTAACAGACAAACCAACCAACCAACCAACCAACCGACCAACCAAAAAAATGTGTTGAAAACATAACCTCCTTGGCGGAGGTAACAAGCCTATTAGACAATTTCCACATTGCGTCAAGCGTTGCTATGACTACCATCTCCAGGCGCCATTTTCTTTTTTTTGTCACATCGACCAGCTTGACGATATCTAGCAGTCCGCGTTGTTGAATGTCACGTAATGTCACGTCTCCAATTTTCCTTACTGGAAAAACGTAATTGGAGAATGTAATGCTGTTGGATTGTTTTTTTACTATATTGCGATTGAATGTCCGCTGTGATCGTGCTTAATATTGACGTGGAACGTGTATAGCGTAGAACTTCAAAACGTGAATTGAATTGAATTGATTAAATTTATTGAACAGGTATTGGCAGGTGTTTTTGACACGTCTCTGTTAATGTTTTTATTCTGTTTGGAATTTCACAAGTCACAGTGCAGAAATGTACTTGATGATTGTGTTTATTAAATTCGTTTAAAAACTGGCACCTTTGCCTAATGTATGCGACAATACGAAAAATATCAAAATGTTAACAACAAAGCTGCTTCGTTGTACTAGTAATCTTAATAACAAAACTTGTTTTACCGAGCATTTAATATTTTCCCCTTTCCCACGGTCATAGCATCATACTTAAAAAAAAAATCAAAAGTATTTAGCTTCGCCTTTTGCCCAATGAACGTTTTATTTGGATTTGAATTTTTTTACCGTGTACTTTAATTCTTCCCCAGTTGTCTGCAGGACCACAAGTTCTCGATTTCAGTATCATGCATTCTACACATGATTTAATAGAATGTTAATGTCTTTTGGATAATGTTAAATGTCCACAAAAGTTATTATTGATCGTCTAAATCACGTGTACCGTACCTTTTAAGGGAGCAAGCACCCAACTACCTTGCTTTCTTTTGTACTTTCGTAGCATCACAACCTTTGCATGAGTTCAAAATTTATTGCGCATTAGTGCGATTCACAATGCCATTTAGGCAAACGACTGTGGTTTGCGTCGCATTGTTAGTGCCTAAAGATAGCTTTAGCCGGCAAAACTTGCGGCCATTAGACAACCCACGAGGGATTTCCGCTCAAAACATCCAAGTGCTGTTATGCGGCAACAGACGGCCTGTTGGTTTCACCAAAGACTTTTGTACACTTTTGCGTATTTTCCCCATGTTACCACGGAAACGAAGCATGGGCAGTTCAATGCTCTTTCGTCCAGATGGTGCAGTGTTTTGGTGGGACTATGAGTACATGTCCCGCAGTGTGTATATAAATCTTGGCTTAGTAGAGTGAAGACGGTTGTGTTGTCTGCCCGTCAGAAAGGAATAAAGACAAATTACGGGATTAGATTTGTATGTTGGATTTACTCTTAAAGTCCCTCACTTTGTGTCCACGTCACCAATTTGTATTTTGCTTCAAGCAACTGTCATTCACCTTTAACAAAACACCGGAGTCGTCAATAATAAGTTATGAGTTGTTTTCATCTGACAAAAAGTCACCGTCTTTAATACAACTTGTTTTTCACATTATACTTTTGTATATCGTTGACCACTGCGCGATCATTGAGTTTCAGAAAGGTTTGTAACTCGTTTAACAACACATCACAGTAATGCATTATAAGCTGCGAGTCTTTTTATCTCTTTAATCCAACTGATGTTTTTTCCCCATGTTATTTTACAGTATGCCCCCCCCCAAAAAGTGTCTGTCTGACTGTTTGTGAAATAACTGCAAAACCATGTAGTCAATTTTGAACATGCTGATTGTGAAGATACTTCTTATCCTTGGCCCAAACCCCTATGAGTTTCATTTAATTTCAGTCAGTTCAGTAAAATCCTGCATGTTGTGAAAAACGCCGATATGTTTTGGGATTAAAATCATTTGCCCTTGAGCTTTAAACTGAGGTCTTGCCATGATGACTGGTAGCCAGGCAAATGATTCCAATCCCAGCCGCAACCCTTTTCACAGCATGCAGGATTTTACACAGCTTACATAACACAGCACTGAAATTCATTAACTTGGTCACAGTGTCCAAAAAATGCTGTTGTGGTCAATTGACAATTGTGTAGTGATGCGTGACTGAAATTAAATGAAACTCATAGGGGTTTAGGCCGAGGATAAGGAATATCTGCACAATCGAAAAAAATCAAAGTTGGTCTCTTGATTTTTTTTAGTTATTTCAAAAATAGTCAGACGGATTCTTTTGGGGACATACTGTACTTTGTAAAGTTGATCACTGTAATAATTGAGTTAATTTATGAAAGGCTTGAAACTCCTTTAACAAAACATCACAGTGCTCAATAATAAGCAGTGCGTCTTTTTACCGGAGAAACATCTCCGTCTTTAATCCAACTGATGTGTTTTTCCCCAAAATTATACTATGTATAGTTGACTGCTGTGCAATCATTGAGAATAATATGTCACATAAAGCAAAAACGAGACGACTGAATCATGAGTGAAACTGGAGGATTTGAAATTCTGTTGATGATCCCAAATTTAATCAAAGTATGACGACCCTAAAGCTGCTTTCTGATGTGTTGATATCCAGGCGAATAATGATCACACCAAATTGTGTTCTGATGGTGTATAGCCTACGTGCGATTAGAAAGACCATGTTTGTGATTGTATTGACCAAAAGAGGGGGCCCTTTCGGATTCGTATTGCTGAACACGAGTCGTCCTTGAAATGGAAGTTCAGTATCAAGGGAAACACTTCTCTCGGAAAAACAGACGTGAAAAGTGAATTTTCCCCCTCTTCCGTTTGCCTGCAGGGCACATTTCTTTGAAAAGTAGCTGCTGTGTACACCCTATTCCTATGGTGACACCGTATTGATGTTTGCCTGGGCCCTGACAATGTAGTAGCCGTACTGTTATGTGTTCTACGTTGACTGAATCAACGAGCCATACCATCTTACAAAACTCAGGGTCGTGAAGAATAAAAAAAATAGCTCGAAATGATTTCGGAAGCTGTGGCCCTTACTGTAGACCTGGTGTGGCCCATAAGTCATGTACATGATGTAAAAGTCAGTTCTTATAATGCACAACTACTCACTGGTCGTGACTGTCAATTGAAAAGGATTCCCAGTATTATGTTGAACGTCAGTTGGTGCATGGAGCGTTTTATAGCATGTGGAACACCCAATTTGTGTGCAGTACAGTGCTAGCCCCAATGCGAAATGAGTGACCTCGTGACCCAATTTTCCACGACTGCAATAAATTGGTAGCTGGTCAGTGGAGACCTGAAGCATGTGTTGTTGCGAGGGCCTAAGGGACACGGTGATTGATTGCCAAAAAAAGGCATGTGCTGAAGTTTGTTACTAACCAACAGAGAAACATGATCATTTCTTGAGCTGCTTTCCGCAGCTAAAAACATTGCGATCCATTGTCCTGCAAACCTTTTCGATCCCTTTTACTTAGGGCGATTGGTGGCAGCAGACATCCGACCCTTGTTTTATGCGTTATCGGCAAAAACAGCCGAATCAATTACCAAGAGAATCCAGTCGTTATATAAAGTCAGTGTCCTCAAACACGGGCTAGAAAATAACATAGCGCCCTCTTTTGAAATTGAATGTATTAAGCGGAAGCAAGAAAGAGGCATTTAATCACAGGCTCAGAAGACGAGCATGGCGCCCTCTCTTGAACTGGGATGTTGTGGAAAAATATATTTTATGTTGAATTGAATCCGTACGTGTCGAAGATCGTGTTTTCCTACTGTATTATTTAATATGCGATATATTTACCATTGTATTAGTTTTCTTGTTTTCTGAATTTTGGTATAAATTATCCTTACAGCCCATGATTGTTGTTTTTATTAGTTTTAATTGACATAAAATTGGTGATTTTCTCCGAACTTGATTCGATGGTCAATGTTTACAATTGCAAACGAATTTAAGCATCCATTTGTGGTGACTTGAAGTAAAGTGAACAGCAAGATTTTGGTAAATATTTTGAACTCTTTGAATACGAAGTATCTGCCTCAATTAGATGTAATGACACAAATATATTTGTTTGATGTGGGAGGCATGTAATTGATAAGTTGTAAAATATATGCGTAAGCAAAATGTCTTTCTGACTAAGCATGGATACAAGCTTGGTTAAGTCCCCATGCGCCTGCCATGATCAAAGCGCAAGCACAATTACGTCAATTTTTAAAATAATGAATATGCAAAGCATATGCCATATTTGAAACTAATCCGGCCAAAGAATCTTAAAACTACGCTTGGGTAGAAGGTCTGTCTTCGCATTCCTGATAAGGCATTAAAATTTACCCGTCCTGATTGGTAAAACTTGTAAAGCAATCAGAAATTGCCTCCTTCCCAGCACTGATTAAAAGGATTACCAGTCGTGTGTCTATTATCCTTCCGCGAAGCCGCTAATGAAATACGTCAGGCGGGCAAGATGCAATAATAAATGAAGCTATAATCCGCAAAATTAAAAAAATGGCAATTTCACTCTCTGATTAATTAAGACGTGTTGACGTCTTGAGTGTGGATCTATAAGCCAACCGCAGATCGCCCTTGCTACGGAAGCGACAGCAGTGGCTCGTGGAAGGACACAGAAGCGGTATGAATTCTGCTTCTTTAACGCTCCAAACCTGGGATCGGATTTATTCATCGCATTAGCATTATCTCGGTCGTGTGCACATGATCTAGAACGGAAGGACACGCACGCTACTCGACTGAGAAAAGTGCCAACCAGTTCAGCAGGTCCTTGAAAGAGAACGTGTGCAGATGCTTTATACCTTTTCTGAAGAACAGGGTCATATATATTGCAATATCGTTTGTCACTTTGTCGGGATGTGCGGCACAGTGCAATGAATTCGCCATTTCGCTCATTCCCGTCCAGAAACCGACATTTTATTGATCACGCGTCTCATTTGGTGCCCACGTGCGTGCACGCCTTGACGCCAATTAAATACAGATTATTTGACCCCGTGAGATGTTTGTTTTAAGATCAGAAAGTTTGTGCTTATAAGTCTAAGGATAATTGGTTTTTGCTGTTCCTTGTTTTATTTTCCTCTAGCTATTTTAAAAATCTGCATTTAATTACGTGCAGGTGATCATGAGGTCTTGAGGGTGGGCACACGGCACGTATACTATATTCACAAATCTGAAATCTCCTTACGGTAAAAGGCCACATTGCGTGACGTGTAATCAAGGACTCCCAACGGAAGATTGAAAACGCTAACATTCCGCACATGGCGTTCGATCCATGTGTACACGGACAGAGACCTATAATCCCCGTGGAATGCTGAATTATTACATTTTGTGATAAATGGGCGAAGGTTTGTTTGATATCTGAAATATGATTTTCACTCTTGAGGTGGGAAGGATCATGGTCCAAAGATCGGCTCTCCATTTTCGTTTGTGACTCTGCTGGATACGGTTAGGTCAGGACGCGTAGAAGGAATGCGGGCTCTGTGTTTTCTTTAGCTTTGATTGATGGATCTTTCTTGACTTGCTGTACGTCATCATCTAGCTATCGCCTCAGCAGTACAACACGTTTTATTTGTTGGTTCGACCGGAGGAGCAGTAATATTTACGTGGACAGAGATTCAATCGCTTGGAGTATGCCGTGT
>CM057130.1:23439294-23464294 GCA_029964075.1 Patiria pectinifera | reverse complement strand
GAATATTACAGTGGCTTACACTTCTGTGCAGCTGTAATGTGCCAGAAACCAAACCAGTCTGAACGTGTAACTGTAATTTTTGTTTCGAGTGCCAAATGAAAAGTATTTCCATCAAGTTTCCTCCCCGAAGCCCAGTTCATACTCGGCGCGAAAGCAAAGCAAACACGAATTTGTGTCGTCGTGGCAAGTATTCGCGCTGCGAATACATAAAGTTCAACGTACCTGATTTTCAACTCGGGCGAATTTGGGTGAATTAGCTTCGCATTCGCATTTGCGTGAAGTATGAATCAGGCTTAACTCCTGGGGTTTTTTTTGGCTGGCTTTTAAAAATTACCCATAGTCAGTACATTATTTTTTACTTAGTAATGACTTTTTAAGTTTTTCAGATAATTTATGGAAAGAATAATTTTGTGATGCAGTTATTTCTCTAGCAAGCCCGTCGCTGCCAATGAGTGATAGCCATGATTTGGCTAGCTCTAGACAATCCATGGCTAAGTCAATCACATACCCCAGTAAACCAAGAAACACACCGGCATCCATTAAACAAGGTAGAACCATAACTTTATCCACCCACCCACTGTGTGGCAGTGTGGCACGACTTGATTATCACAGCACACAACACAAACTAAAAAAAAATTATTGAAAAGAATTGAAATTATTAGATGGGTGGTTACATTATTCTTATCTTTGAAGGCTATTTTGAGAATTTGTGCAATTTCAGAAAATTCCTGAAAATTGTGAAAATATTAGAAAAATTGTGAAAATATTAGAAAAATTGTGAAAATATTAGATAAATTAGAAATTTGGTAAACAAATATGAAAATTTCTTGATATCTTCAAATTTCTTTAAAAAAATTAAAAAGCTGCTTCATACAAATCAAGCTGTCGATTGTGAACGTAACAGAATCTTACAGTAGGCTCTCGAACATTAAGACAAGTTTTCAGTTAAGTTTTGATGATACATTGTGGACATACAGCACAATCATTATTCATGTACCGCTTTGCACTGTTCACTAGTTTGGATGAAAAGTCACTTCAAAACACCTGAGTTCAAGAGAACCTTAATGTTTTTATTGTTTTCATGTCGTAATGGAACACAGTTATGAAAACATTGTACTTGGGCATTGAAAGTGAATACTGTGAGGCCCACTGGCAGTTTTGGTCTTTGCATAAACTGCACCTTTCTAGCAGTCTATCTCATGGAATTGCACTTTTTACCATCGTACATGTACACTCATCAAAAGTTCGGAGACAGAGACACATTTTGTTGACATTTTCTTAGAAATTGGTTTGTGCCACTTTTTACCATCGTACATGTACACTCTCATAAAAAGTACAGAGACAAAGACACATTTTGTTGACAGTTTCTTAGAAATCGGTTTGTGCCATTTGCAGGTAAGGCACACATCATAAGAAAGGGTGTCCGTAGTTTGCTCTTTGGGCCTAGCCAGAGAGAGTCTTCACATTTTACACACACCCCTGGCTTGATATTATGTAATGACTGAAGAATGAGTGAATTGCATGCACACGCATTATGCACTTTAATGCACGCAAAATCCAAACCAGCTATTCACGCCATCTTAAGATTTTCTTTAATCTGTTTGATCCTTACTGGTGCATGTATATAATGCTATTTTTCAGTACGGCAACGCTTTGGGAGGACATGACACGAGTAATGAAGCGTAGACCACATACGAGAAATGCATTAACTTTTGTAGCACAAACTATTTCCTCGATGTGATTAGATGAAAAAGTTGTTGTCGAAAAAACATACATTTAAAACCAAGTTTTTGATTTGTTTGAAAAATTAAACTCAAAGTCTTTCTGTTTTGATACTCTGTTCTTAAAGCAAAACTAGAAAGCAAGTTCATATGTTGACTTACAAATTTGTCAGGCATATGAACTTCGCTTCTGAAATATTACAGCGAGATTAGAATTCTAAATTTTATTTGCTCTTTCCCCCACACTGTTTCTCACTTTTGCCTGAAAAATCCTAAAGACATAACAGGAGGCGATCTCGACGCGACCAGATCTTTCGCCAATTTCAGTTACGGGAGCGTGGGGCGAGATTCAGTCGCAGAGGATACCTTGAGCCAGGACGGGATCGGTAAAAAAAGCTGAACTCGGTGTCCACGTTTGTCTGGGCTTTGTTTTTTTGGGTGATATTTGTGTTTCCGTGGAGTTGCGAAAGGGTTGCTTGGTGTTGCAGACAAATTTGCTTGTTTCTTGATTCACATGCACTCCTGTGTAAATGTATTCATTTTCCAGGTATGGTCTCTGGTAGTGGAATTTTTGTGAAGAAAAACTAAGATTGTCTTCTCAATCTGTCGGGTTCTCCCATCGTCAAATTTTTCCCCTTCCGAGAATTTTCCAAGATGTTAATTTTAAAGCTGAGAAATGAAACATAATTTCAGTTGATTCTGTAAGGATGGAGAAAGAAGCACATCTTCCATGACTTAGAAAATTGAACTGGGTAAATTACATTGAGGAATAAATTTGGAAATGGGAGAACCCAAGTTTTTGAAAAGTAGCACAGCATCAGCATCATGTTCTCATCATCATCATCAGCATCAGCATCATCCCATCATCACCATCAGCATCAGCATCATCATCATCCCCATCATCCCCATCAGCATCATCATCACCATCAGCATCATCATTACCATCAGCATCATGTCATCATCATTGTTATCATCGTTGTTGTCATTGTTTTTTTAATATCATCAGCTTCTTTTACAGGCTGTCTTGCATGCAGCGGGTGTTGGAAGCAGACATCTTGCAAGCAGTGATCAAATTGACTCAAAACTTGCACTGCAAGATAACTATAAGACCTGACCGTTATGCCGTTCTAAAAAAAGCTTATATAAAGCAAAAAGCAAACAGACATAACTTCTTAAAACCTACTCATAAGATGGAATTTGCGTTGGGGTAATGTAAATTCAATATTGGGTTTTGCCCTTCACCGACGTATTTTATAAAAACTGTATACTCAGTGTTGCCCAGGAGTGATTGTGAGAACAAAATCACTCGGGTGGGACTCGAACCCACGACCACCTGCTTACTAGTGCAGATGTCCTACCACTCGACCAGTGAGCTTGCCGGGGTCGGCTGGCTGTTTGTGAAGAGGGTCGAGTCACATTTCACTCCCCCCTTTTTCAAACCCTAAAAAAATATTCCTAGTGTTTTCTGAATTTTCCCTCATGCCTGCTTCCAGCACCCGTGCATATCACCGGTTGGAACTAACCCGTGAATGAATTTTTGCAGGTATGTGCAATTAATACAGTGCTGCTGACGCTTTCCTTTGCAGGTTGCCAAATAACCCGAAAAAAAGTTCATTTTGTTTCCATCACCAAAAAGGAATCCACACAATCAGTTGTGCTTTTTTATAATCACCAGTGAATGGGTTTTGTACTAGACACATACACACGATTTGTTTTGTAGGGTTTCTAATTGCAAAATAGAACAAGTTTGTCGTTTGCTCATATTCTTCATTGTCCGGCTTCAGTCTGTGTTGTAGGACCTGAGTCCGTCATGACTCACCATTTCAGTGACTCAGACTTGGGAATTGAGTCGCATCAGCAAAATACTCAGACTATAGCAGAAAATTGGGCTAACCTTAAGCAGTATTTCATGGCGTGACGCGTGCATTGAGGTTTCTTTTGTTACGTCTTAGATTTAAGCAACACTTTCCTCTGAGGTAAACATGTTTTTTTGTGTGCTTACTGCTTACGGTCTCCATGAAATAGACGGAAGCTCTGTTAGCAGAAAAGTGTGTGCTTAGCAGCGCTATGAAATTAGGCCCTGTTCAATTGCAGTAGACAGAGTAGCCGGTTCGTTAGTGTGGCGTCATCTCAACTGAACCATGCGTACTTCACACAGTGTAGCATAGCACGAATGGAACCGGAAGTTAACGCAACTTGAGCCAATTGGCGCCAGTAATCAGTGGTGCCTGCGCGTGTATGACAAAGTCACTAACGAACCGGATTGTGACACATGCATAGGTGGAAGAATACATGCAGCTTCTTTTGCTGATTAACATTTATAATTATACATATGCTCAGAAAATTTAACAGATCTAATGTCATCACTTGCAGCTCTGAAATATACAGATAATAATTTTATGTTTGCCTCTTGCTTTTCCTTTTTATTTATTTGCTAACAAAGTAACCCCGGCAATTCTTATAACTGGTAAGCGGCTAACCCATTTTAAAATTGTTAGTTATCAAATCAGTGTGGCAAAATATAGAACTGTGAGTGACTACATTTAATTTGAAACAACCACAAGCATGAAAGCAGTTCAGGGTTGCTCGGGAGGCGATAGAGTGCCGACATACAGTGTCGAGTTGTATGACTTATCACTCAAACTCGGACTTGGGGGACTTGAATTTCGCCTAGACTTAAATGAATTTCAGACTAGAAATGGAATTTGTTTGTTAAAAGGAGATGAAGGCAAAATGCCCAATAATATAAAATACTAATCATGCTTTTGTTGCAAATCTAACCCATTGTCAATAGCAAACAGTAAGAGGTTTACCACTTTGACATCATCATAGTGCAACAATTGTAAAAGAAAGACGGTTCACCTTGTTCTTTCAAAGCATAAATTGAGAATTTCCTTTTTGGATATTAAAGGAAAAAGTGAAAATTGAGGGGTACGGTAAACATGAAAAAGACTTTTGACTAGAATGTTACTTTTGTGATACTAGTCTCAGAACTGGACTTGGACTTGTCGTTGGACGTACTGTCACACTCGACATCAATTTAGAAGATTTAAGGGCTGTAATACAACCTAGCTACCATGAAAGAGTTACAGTTTGCTTTCCTCACGCTTTTTTGGCATGGAAATTGACCATTAACAATAGTCAGTTTCCTCATAAGTTGCTTTACGATGATGCAAGATGCTGCATTTCAAACTAACAGGCTTATACTCACAATTCATTCGGAATCGGTCCATTGCTAAAATCAGAGCTTACCATGAAACCCCTTCATTAATGTTACCGTCACGCATGTGACAGTCAGGATGAACTGTCAGTTTCCATCACGGTGGTAAGTTATAATGATCTGATGTAGGTACATAATTTTGCAAACTGAAATTGTGACAATACGTAGTGAAAATAAAAATTGTACCTTGCCTCACTGTTCTAGAATGTTTGGCTCAGGCAGTTAAGTTTCCAATATGACAATAACCGAGAAAAGCCATTGGACTTTAAAGGTTTAAGATTGTGTACAAACTCAGAGCAACTTCAAAATGGAAAGTTACATGGATAGGTCTCTCTCAAATGACGTCACTTACTACAGATTGCCAGGCGCATCGGCATTTTAGGCGTCAAAGTTTCGTGACTCGAATCGGCAGCGCCGTATTTCAAAGAAATTTTGAACAACACGCACGCGTGTTTAGAACATTTTGCACACTGCGCGCACACGCGTCTGATGGCGTTGAACACGTAGTTCTAATTTTCCTATGACGATGGCATCCTATGAGAGAGATCTATAAGAACACTGTACAATTGGCTTGTTGTATACAGCTGACGATAGAGTACTTTGTCAGTATTCTTGTATTGCTTTGTTTGAAACAATGAATTTGTGCCTGTAAAAACAGATGTGTAATTCAGCGTCAATTTTATACACTTCAGATGACCATGGGGAGAGGGAGCCAGCCGCGGAGGATGAGGTCATGTCAGAGCAGGAACCTGATTGGCCGACTGAGTTTGGAGAAACTAGCGAGCCAGCCGAGGAAGATGCTGTGATGGAAGAACCGGAGGTAGAGCAGGTGCAGGAGGTAAGTTGTGTGGATTTGACTTGGATAGCAAATCGTATCTGAATCCAACTAAATGAGTCATAAAGACAATTAGTTTTTCACATGCCGTAGGAATAATACCGTGAAATATATAGTGAAGTCTTGCAGAAGCTTTCTGCTATTTAGCAAACAGGCAACAGATTAACAAGATTAACAAAACCTTTCTGTTTGCTGTTGGGCATTGTCTCTGGTTAGAGGTCGAGTTATGGCGTCCATGCATGACGATACCTTCTGCAGTGTTATAACACAAAACATTACTTGATTTAATGATTCAACCTACCAGGTTAATCAAGAAGAGGAGAAATCAGCAGCAGAGAGCGTCAAGGATGAAATTGCATCCCAAAGGGCGCCCTCACAGCTGGAGGACTTAGAGGAACACGCGGCGGCTGTGGCTGCCATAGTTTTGGAAAGGCCAAAGTCGGGACGGGATCTCGCAGAAGACGCACAGGTATATTTTATTCTCTAACTTTTTTTGTTATGGTGATTGTAAATTGTTTCCACACAAAGTGTAAAAATTTTATCTCTTATTGGCGACCAATGTTTTCCTACAACTGGGAGACGGTTTTATCTCAGAGGATGGGAACTACATTAACAGCTTTGGAAGTAAATGCCACAGAATTATGCTACAGTGGAACGCCCCTATAACGAACATCGCGGGATCCACAGAAATTGTTCGTAATAGCCATCGTTTGGTATAGCGATTTTAAGCTGACTGTGCTCCGGTACTCACTTTTCAATAAATAGCGCCCTTCAGAACTTCACCCTACACGCCCTGGTAGCTGAAAGACGACTTTGAACACGTACTGACTATTGAAATATGTAATTACACAGTTTTTGTGCTTACTACCTACATCAATGGGTGGCTTTCGGTTTCTATTCCTTGGGTGAATTATAGCCACTTGTCGCTCTTCTGTTGACACTTTTCAACAACAATTTTCGGTAACAGTGTACACAGAAATCGGGAGCCACGGACGATTTTTCGGTATAGCTGAATTTTCGGTATAGTGGTGTTCTTTATAGCAACGTTCCACTGTATCAACATTTGTGTGTACACTACTCAGATTGCAGCCGACCTGTGGATGAAGAAGTTGGGAGAACTCTTCAGCCTGTCCAGCGACCCCGAGCGCGTCCGGTCGGCCATGGTGCGGCGACGTCGCAACTCCCTCGATGCTTCATCCGTGGCATCATCCACGGAGTACGGTCGGTGGTCTGGGCCGAAATTAAAGAAGAGTCCGACTAAGAAGTCCAAGAGAATGAAGAGGGTCCACTCTGCGGAGGCAGCCGTACACTTCTTGGAGAATCTTATCAAAGGAGGTATGAGAAATGTATTAATTCCTTTCCAAACCTGTTGAGGAAAAAAAGATAATCAACTAACCCACATAGGGAAATTAACTGGGTTCTTTTTAACCAATTTTGAGCAAAGCAACAGAGAGAAGCAACTCTTGCGCCTGCAATAGTGGCCTGCAAAATTTTGGCCATCGGTATCAAATGAGGGGAATAATCGTCATAGCGATTTTTGGCAAGGTATACACCTCCAGAGTTGGAAAATATGTGATAGCATTGCAGCGGTGGCAGCTTTTTGGGTGTTATCACCCTTTTTTTCAAAATGTCCATCAAAATGCTTGTTACCACTCTAGGGGCGGTATACCTTGCGCATGCGCACTATAATCATTTATGCCCTGATTTGATACTGGCCAAACCCCCCAGGCTGATGGCCTAAGATGGCGGTAAACATGCTTTCGTTGCAAAAGATGAAAAGTGCCCTTGAATGTCAATAACAATATTACAATCAGTTTGTCTGCTGCCCTCAATTGCCTAAAAATGTACATAATTTACGGGGAAAGAATCTAGTTTCCAGACGCCGCTTCTTTGGTTGTGTTCAAAGTCTATGGAGAGTCGAGTTGCATTTTTAAAGTATTTTCTATCAAAATTGGAAATGTTTCTCAGTACCAGGTTCATGTCTTTCCAACATTTCTGCAATGGCCAACCTTCATTGAGATGATATATGATAAAAAAAGTTTGCGTCAGGATTCAACATTCTTTCCATATAACATTTACTGGTTAATACCATTTTATTAAATTGAATGTTATACTCACTGTATTTTAACATGGATTTTAACATTAACATCATCATCCTTAATCACTCTTAATCAGCTTTATGCCTATTTTTCCAGTTTGTCAAATATGCATGTATGGGATTTTATCAAAAAGATTCCATTTGCTAAGGTTTCCCAAATTGCATGGATTTAAATGTTTTACTCAATTTAATTCACTGCTTGCATGCATCGTGAATATTAACATATTCAGATGAGGAGGGAGAGCCTGTACTGGATGATGACCACACCCTTGATGACATCATCATTAGTATGTATTCGGTTGCCGTGCCAATACTTGATTTTAGTTTCTCTATCTTAGCTGTCTTCCTGCAAGCAGCTTCTTTGCCTAGAATTTTGTCATCATTGCCTTTAGAAATTGAGCATTTTCAAGAGCCTGTCTTAGACTTCTGCATTTTCTGCATACAGACTTTTATTTCACACTTTCTGTCCTTTTTAATGTAGATACCAACACAGCCATGTCAAATTTGATATGCAAAAACACACTTAGAACTTAAAAAACATTTTCAATTTTATTCGGTGTTTTTAAACTTTTTTGCAAACCCACCATTTATCTAGAAGTGGCCCAAGCTAATGAAAAGGTAGAAATAGCCCCCGATGTGATTGAGATGTTAGCAGAGCCAGAACCCATCCAACCTGAAGACATTATGGTCATCGAAGACACTGAAGACGGAAAACTCCGCGTCTTGTCCCGCGCCGGCTCAAGCAGGAGCGTGCGGAGCCGTCAGAGCATGCTCAGTGCTGGGAGTGTGAGGAGCAGGCTTAGCGTGCACAGCAGAAAGAGCGCCCCCAGTGCTCGTTTGGCCAAGAGCGCGCAAAGTCGCAAGAGCGTGGAGAGCAAGCGGAGTTCTAGGAGCGCTGAGCTGCCAAGAAGCATCCCCAGTGCCACAAGCTCATCAGGCAGCTATGATCATCACGCTTTCAACGTGGAGCCGCCAAGCGATGAGGAAGATGAAGATAAGAAGACTGTAGGAAAGAGCTCTGAAGATGCAACAGATGCAGCAGAAGAGGCTTTAGATGGCAAAGATAGCACGGGAGAGACTGAAGTTACGGAAGATGCTCACTCTGAAAAGACAACCTCCAAGCATGAATCTGAACAAGAGACAGAAGAAGGCAGGTCTGAAGCAACCCTTGATGAGAAAACACCTAGTGAAGAAGTCTCAGAAAAAGATGCATCACCACCCCAAGAGGTTAAGTCTGAGAAGATGACCCCAACTCCTGAAGAGCAACCTCTTAGGCCTCCGACAGAGAACATGGTTGAAAAGGAAGAGAACAGTGAGTTTGGGAAGCCAGTATTTGACAGCACAGGATGTGGTTTTCTCTCAACCTGGAGTGGCACTGTTTCTGCTTGACGGCACGTAGCACATGCAGTTCAAATTCACATTCACCAATGGGTGATCAGACAGCACAGTGTGGCCTGCTCTTATTGGTTGATTTACGTCTTAAAGCACCATTGTGAGACTGCTGATCTTAGCACAGTTAAACCCAATGAAGAAGACATATGAATTGTACAGTATATATGAACTCTCCCCACTTTGACTTGCCAGCACCATCCACCCTTACCTACCTTTTACACTGTTCCATGTAGGTCATGCCATAATAATGACTTGACCATAAAAAGTAACTATAATTTTGGTTACCCCTTCACGTACATACTTTCACCACTAACCTAAGTGTTGTTTGTGAATGAAAACTGTCGACTAACTTTCAACATCATATGTTGGTAATATCTAACCCATGCACTTGCACAGTGTTCTGTGTAACCACTTTTCTGTAGTTTTCCCCACATACACTGCTATAATATTAACAACAACGATACAGAATATGATGATTGTTATAATAATGATATGTTTATGTATGGATTTTTTGTGTGTTCTCAGCTTGTAGTAAGTATGAATGATCGCCATGTTCCCCTGCACTTGTCAATAATTCTTGATTTAGAAGAACATGAAAAACCATCATGAACTTCCTACAAAATATTGTAGGTTTCTGACTGGAGCAGGATTTCAATCACAACCTCCAGCATACTACACTGTTGTTGGTGTTGGTAGTCTTCTTGGTTTTTTCAAGAACTTTGTTTGTAGGGCACTAGTTAAAAGCCATGTGGTCATTCTTGCGGTCCACTTTTTTCTCCTGTCCCTGTTCCATGTACATCTGACATCTATGATTTCAGAATTCTGTTAAACTCCTTAATGTACCGGTAGTCGTCCTCCAAGAGTAATTATGAATCTACCCAATAATACAAACAATTGTTCATTCTTTATGAAACTTTAATGGCAAATTCCAAAAAAAATACAAAGTACCAAGGTAACAGGGACAGGAAACTTGTCACACTTTGGACCCTCAATGTTAAGAATGACCCATTTGTGAAATGAAATGAAACTATTCCAGAGCTCTTAACAGTATTACTAAACAGTAACTAATAACCAAGTTTGAGGCAACTGTAATTTTGCGCTGTAGCCTCTAACAATTACATTTTCGTATTTCCAGGTGGTGATGCAACAGACAATGTTTCTGTGCACTCCGGCAAGACAGGAAAGACAGGCACTTCTGCCAAGTCTCCCTCCCGGCCAGAGAGTGCCCCCAGCGTCAAGTCAGATAAATCGGCAGCTGTCAAAAGCACCCCGAGCGTCAAGGGTGACGCAGGTGGTCCGCTGGAGTTTGGTGTAACAAACTACGGCGTTGCTGACAAGAAGGAACAGGTGTGTGCTTTGTCTCTCCAAAGCAGAGCTCATGGACGATATGTCCCAAAAATTTAAATGAGAACGTGGAGATAGTGCTGACAATTTAAGCCAGTTTGGTATTTGAGCCTTGTATTTGCTCATAAACATCTGACAATTTCGCTTTGGGATAAACAAGGTGGATAAAGGAAAGAATTTTGCATCCTGACGCCACGCTTTTCATCATATACCGTTTGATATTTGACATTGCAAAAATGTTGAAAATACATGAATGACGTCACACATTTTCCAAAATTTGTTCATATATCTATGACCTTACAAACCTTGAATGTAGCAAGTTTCATTCTTGAGATAATATGCAGATGAGATGAAAAAATTGAAATATCAATAAAAATCAAAGGATCATGTCATCATGACGCCACCTCAATTTTCATCTATAACATATCCCTGACTATGTACATACAAAGTTTCAATCCAATCGGACTAGTGGTTCTCTAGATATGGGCTGTTGAAAAATGCACCTTTAGGATGAACTCACATGACACGTGATGACGTCATCATGACATCACTTGTCCTTACACGACTTTGCTATGGGGTCTTAGTGTATGCCAAATTTCATCAAGATTGAAGTTTGTTTATTGTCAAAAGTGACCCCAAAAATCAAACATGTACAAGTCTATGGGATTTCAGATAGAAGAACAAGGAGAAGAAAAAGAAGGAAAAAAAAAATCAGAATAAAAACAATGGCTTTTCCAGGAAAACATTTGTTACACATTTCAGGAGACTGAACTTAAAAAGATCTGTGTACATTTCTGAACAGGAGAAGGAAGCTCCCATTGTCCGGCCCCCGGCAGAGACCGCAAAGCCACAGGAACAGAGCACGGAGGATGACGAACTCGCTAAACTCTTGAAGGAAACGGGTCTGATGGAGAAGGCAGCGGATGCCAAGAGCTCCAAGAGTGGTAAGAGTAGCAAGAGCAGCAAGAGCAACAAGTCCAATGGCGGCAAGGAGAAAAACAAGGAGGAGTTTGTAGTCAGTAAGTTGAAGGCTTCCTCAAGTTCTGAATTGTTTGCTTGCCCGTGTGATATTGTAATTTGTGGGTTGAAAGGATTGTGAATGAAAGTTTCAATTAGTGGAACTCCTTACCATTTAACTGACAAACCTGTATCACCATAATTATTCAAATGCTGTAAGTCCACTTCAGGGACTCCCTTACCTGTTAAACCTACAATTGCATATTTCCCCAGCCGTAGGCTTTCATGCTAGATTCTTTTACCACACCGCAATAGCGCCCTCCATCGTCCATGCTCCCTAACTCTGTCCATTAAGACACTTTTATGAGAAGTTGTATGATTGATCTATCAGCAAAGAGCACGTCCATGCACAAACAAGTGTTCAATCATTAGTCAATCACTTCTTTCCAACACACATGCAGGCTTTCAAGCAGGCAAAGTAGGAAAACAGTAGGATCACACATTTTCCAAAAAACAGGACAAAAGTAGAACTACGGAGGACAAAATCAGCATAAAAGTAGGACTTTTGCGAGCTTTCAGGAGTATTTTTCATTGATGCTCACCCATGTCCACAGCATCATGATCCTCATTTGGCATGTTCTGTACTCACACAACACTTGTGCTCCATCCTCAACTAAGTTCTTGGAAGTACAGTTGCAGTACTTCACCCGAGCCCTTCATTGTGTGATTTATGACAGTGTGTAAGACTGTTTATGAAAAATATTCAATGAGATTTTTTTCGGAGTCGCGGGACAAAAAAGTAGGAAAAAGTTGGAATTTCAAGGAAAAAAGTTGAAAAAGTAGGAGCAAGGTAAAAAAAAACAAGGGAAAAGTAGGAATACTTGAAAGTCTGCACACACATGTATGCAATATTAGCATTCTTCTTGAACGACCCTAGTCAAAACGTTTTTGACAAATTTACTTAGAATTGTTTTCCATTGGTGATTCGTCCGAACTTTCTCGTTTCATTCCTGCCATCATTAAAAATGATGGTGCTCTTTGCAATTGTAACAAGTAGTGGCAAGACCTAGGTCTCAGACCAACATATTCAAAATTGAACGTAATGATGATGTACTTGTATGCCATCAAGTCTCAAGTCATGTCACACGCTATTCTGATGAATTGTGACAACGGTATTTCTATATCATTCTTCCATTACTTGTGATCTGTCTCGTGATTTGACTTCTGATTGACTTGATTACTCCTGCGTTTGTTTACAGAAAAACCAGCGGATGATAAAGCAGACTACCTCCCCTACAAACCGCTGCCTGAGAAGAAGTCCGAGGAGACCAAGGCTGAACCTGCAAAAGGTAGACGGTCACTTCGCTTTGCAAATTAAAGTATTCAGTTGGTTTGTGGTTAATGCAGCAATTTGTATAAAACCAAAGGTCTTCTGTTGCTGGTTTTCTTCGCCTCGTTGAATGGAACATTCAATCTTTCAACTCAAGAAAATATTCTCACCATTGCATTCATAAACATTCATTATTTGTATAATATTATTATATATTATTATAGCTCATGCAATATATTGTTGTATCCCCATCAAAGCCATCCAATAATATATAAATACCCCCAGGTCAACTCTAGACTCCAAACCATGCAACTTTACTTTATTTTATATCTTCGGACAATAATTAAACATATGTTTAAAAAAAAGAAGTAAAATTGTCCTGGTCTAGACAAAAGTTTGTAAAAACTGTCATCAAAGATGTGGCAGACCAAAATTGTCTGTATTGTAAGAAGTGTTTTGCCTTTTAGAAATTAACAGAACCGGTATACCAGAGATAAACTTTCAAACAGTTTTCTTCACATCTAAATGTATAAAATGTAACAACAGAAGGACAAGACAGAGTACCAAAAGATATATACACAAAAGAACTTACGTCAGAAAAGTAGGAATAAGATGCTGTATAATCGGGAAAGGCTGTCAAAATACACTTTTTTTAAAATAAATATACTTTTGTTTTTGTTTTTGCGAATAGCAACCAAAGCAAAGAAACCAAAGAAACCTTCAGCAGCCAAAAAGGCAGCGCCTGCCAAGAAATCAAAGAAGAAACCCAAAGCGGAAGCAGCAAAGGAGGAGCACAAACCGCCTCAGGAGGAACCAGTCAAGACACAAGAAACGGTAGAAGAGACAAAGAAAGACGAAGATGTCAAGCTGCCTGAGACATCGGCAGCGACGGAGCCGTTTGAAGACGAAGAATTTGAAGAAGAGGAGGTTGAGGAGGAGAAGCCTGAATCTCCCGAGTTCATCATCATCCATGATGTAAGTAGAGACAAGCTTTCGTCATTTTCTCTCATAACTCTCTTTGGGTATTCGAACGGCGTAAAGAAAGCCTTTGAGTAGCTTTCATTAAATTGGTATAATGTATGTTTTGAAAAGTGTGATCTGTTCAAAATGTGTGGTTTACACTGGTTCTTCTCAGGACTACATTTGACTCACAAGAAACGTAATTGTTATGTGGTGTCCAGAAAACGACTCCTCGTCACTGCCTGCAACATGCAAAACCTTGTACAGTTTTTCAAGCATGAACAGAATGTGAATACTTTTACAATTGTGTTGGTACTATCTGCTACCCGAGCATAATAGTACTGCAGCGACTTTTCATATGTCATGGATTAGGCTATTAAGCCAAGGTCCATGAACGTGCTCAGTGCTTCAGAGTGACAAATTTAAGACAGAAGCAGCTCAGTCTTGAAAGCATTACAGACTATAGACAGAGATTCAGAAAGTCTTCTATAACCCAAGGGCTTCAAGGTCGTCCTTTCCAGCTCTGTTTTTAAGTTCAGGGTTTCATGCTGTTTGCTGTGGTTTAAATATTTCTAGGTAAAAAGTCTTAACATCCTTGTCTGCAGAGCTACTGTACAGTGTGTTTCAATAAAAATTGCAAACAAAATATAACGGAAAGCCAGACATAGAATGTAACCAACATAGATTATGTTGGTATGGTTTGAAAGACACGCCTTCCCACTTTAAAATGAGACATCAAACGTCCAAATCTGTTAATTTTTGATAGAGTTACAAGTAATTTTCCAAGAGAGGTCAAATTCACCAAGTTTTGAATTGTAGGCATTGGGACAAAGGCAGCCTAATTGCCTTTGTGTGGATATTTGCCTGGCCTACAAAACAGTGTTTAGTGAGTAAACCCAATTCTAAACACTTTCTTGTAATCAGTTTGTAAACATGTTTACATGCTAAAAAATTTAGCATGAGGTGATAACAAGAAAGTGTTTAGACTTGTTTTTACTCCCTTAACACTTTTTTTGTAGGCCAGGTAAATATCCACACACAGGCAATTAACGCTATAAATAATTTTGTCCCAATGCCTCAAATAGACCTGAGACATAATGATGTAATGGCTTTGTTTACATATGCGCTTTCCTATGGGAGCGAAGTTGGGACGCCAGATAAAGTGGGGTCCGCCTACCACATAGGAAAGCGCACATGTAAACAAAGTGTGACGTCATTACGTCTTAGGCTTATTCAAAACTTAGGTCCCATGGTCAATTTGACCTCTTGGAAAATTACTCATAACTCCGTCAAAAATTATCAGATTTGGACGTTTGATGTCTCATTTTAAAGTGGAAAGGCTTATCTTTGGAACCACACCTATATTATCTATGTTGGTTATTTACGTCTGGCATTCCATTATATTTTGTTTGCCTTTTTTTGAGACACACTGTATATTGATTGTGTGAATTGGGTTTTTGCTTCAGAAGATCCTACATTTAACAATTTTGTTACGGCAGGTTGTAAGAAAAATTTTTTTTTTACTCCAAGCTGAGACATCAGTCTAACCTTGAAACGAGTTGTACACGTATTTCTACATCAAGGCTTTCTATTACAAATAAGTGGATGGTGAAATTGCAATAATAAATTTTGCTGAGGACACAAAAATTTCATGCAACACAAGGATTGAAAACAACCTTCCTGTCTTCAGTGTACGCTTCACGACTGGGTGTACAGGACATTACATGTACCTATTCCATAGAACATATCCTGGAAGAAAATTCTGTAAATTATTGATTTTCGTGCCTGAATAACTTCATGAAAATCTAATAGTGGAGACAATTCATTACTTTCCCAAGTTCCTCAACATTGAAAGGCTTTTTGAAAACTGCATTGTTTTTTTTAACACAATTAGTGTGTAGAGTGGAGATTCGATTTAAAAAAAATCATAATTTATTTTCTCTAAATAATACACACAATTTTGGCCCAATTTTCAATATTTATTTATTTGTTTATTCCTTGATTTGTGCATGGTAAAACCAAACAGCAGAAAGCTGGTTTTATTAGGGCCCTGCATTAAAATAAACTGATTAAATATGAATTTTATAAGTGGAGTCTTAAAAAACAAGGAAGTGATACGCAAAAAGTGACCATAAGGCCAAAAAAAAAAAAATCTCCGGTTTCTGGTATGGAACTTGCCCCAAAAGTGGTGCGGCGACGCAGCTTTTTTTCTTTTACCATTATTTTTCTTCAAATGTCGGCTGATGACTGCAAATGGTGCCGGACTAAATTTAGTGCAAATATATGGGAGTCCAGAGAGGCCACATAAAGCTTATACACGATCGTAACCCCATCTAAAACACGTTAAAATTGTGCAGCAGCAGGATTCCAGTCAAACCAGTGAGTTTGGCGGTTTTGAGACATCATCTTACATTGAAAAAAAAACCTTTTTCATTTTGCCAACGCGCATGGCTACAGCGACGCATGTGCATACCAGAAACCGGACTCTTTTTTTTGGCCTAAGAAGAGTGATAAAAGAAAAGATGAAATCAAGCCAAATGAAACATACATGTATGTGTAAAGGCATTACTAAAATCAAAGTAGTGCTAAAAAAGGACATAAAATGTGAATAAAAAAGCGCATGTACAAACAAACAGGGCGATTTTGGTAGATGGAAAAATGTGGGATTCTCTTTTTAGAAAGAATATAAAAAACATTTATCCGTACGGCTCTCTTTTTTTTAAACTAAAAACAGAGCCGTAGTAATTTTGCTTGTGCATTAGGCCATCAGCCTGGGGGTTTGGTCAGTATCAAATCAGGGCAAAAATCGCTATGACGATTATTCCCCTCATTTGATACTGATGGCCAAAATTTTGGACTGAGGCTGATGGCCTACATATACGTGTATGCATTATAGACACCTACAGGTGGTATTTAAAGTGTAAGCACAGAATCTCTTTGCTAAAGTACGTAAAAAATTCAGTTGATCATAATAAACAGATAACTCAAGTTGGGGAATTTTAGGTTTTGCATTCATGTTTAATATTATAATAATCACCTTTAACTCATCACACCCCAATTTGTCAAACATATGGGGACCGTGTGTATTCTCAATGATTGATAATTTAATCATTTTTGATAATCCGGAAAGGGGAAACTCATCCATGTTTTATCAACTTTGGATCACCAAGTATTCCTAACCACAAACCGGGAGGATTTAACTCTTAAACCAGGTTAACTATGGTTTGATAAAAACTGGTTAAATCTTAGTGGAATCACTTACAGAAGCAAATAGGATAAACGACAGGCAGGTAAGGTCTGCGTTAAAAAGGTGTGTTTTGGATTTATGTGTAACAAACATTTTATTTCAGGTGTTGTAATGGGTGAGTGTCTGCATTGTCATATAAAAAGACACAAAGTTTCTTATTTTGTTGGCACTTTTCAAACTTAAGTTCTGGTTGATTTTCCGATCAACATCTGTGTCAATTAATCACTTTTATCAACAAAATTAGATCGAAAGAGAAAATACAGAACCGGTAATTGAGAAAAAGGAGGTACAGGTAGTGCCGGAACCTCGCAAAGTAAGTCTTGGAGGGTAATGAATATTCACCTCTGTTTAATCACTTTTTTTTCTTTTGAAGTGTGGCGGGCTGTTTTTGCTAACAAATTTTAACCATGCATGTGTGATAAAACAGACCAATATCTGTAGCGTAGTATGTTTATGAAATGCTCATTTTTTTATCATTTTTATGTAGGAAAAATGGCGATTTGACTTCATTTGAAAATGGCATAAGGCTGAATTTGGCAGCATTGCAAATTTATGTTGTTTTTTTTGCTGAAAAGGACATGAAGTCATGAGAGAAGAGAAAGTAAAAACACAAACAAACATACAGCCCAACCAACAAACAAACAAACAAACACCCCAACCAACAAACAAACAAACAGATAGAACCAAAAGTACAAATAGAATTGATAGTGAATTTTTGACTTTGTTTACAGGCATGCAACTTTTCCTCGGATCCACTGATTTCCTCGATTTTTAACTTCTCATGAATGCCATTACAAACTGAAAAACACTGTACAAAGTCTTGTGTGGTTTGGAATTTCTCGTTTTTTCTCTCTAAATTCCCAGTTGCATGCCTGTGTTTAAAACTGAAAGCAGTGCGCTAAACTGACAGCTTGCAAATTACACGAACTACGTTTGTAAAATTCCTTATATTCAATGAAGAAAGGATGAACTTGACCTCCCCAATCTTTTGGCAAATTGAAATTGCAAATTCACTTACGCATTGTGCCTTTCAGCGAAGAATGCAAAGAAGAAACACAATGTGCCGCAATGAATCGCAAAGTGCATGCACGATTTGCCATCTTGTGTTCGCAATTCACAGGCTTTTGTTGCTTGAGCACCATCATGTTTTTTAATTAAAACAAATTGAATTCTAGATGTCAGCAAACGGACTCAAGGCCACGAATAGTGAAGCAGGAAGTACACCATTTATATGCTGGGCAGTTTCTGATGCTCAGAAAATGACGGGAGGCAGCGCACAGTCAGTGTGGGAATTTGCCTTTTTGTGAATTGCAATCTTTGCTATTTATAATGATAACATTTTTATTCGCTCAAATTCACGGCACAAGATACAAAACAGAGATAAGTAAATAAACACATCAACATAAAAAAGAAAGACATACAAAGATTACAAATAAAAAAAAATGAAGTCAACTGACAATTTGACACAGATGTCATAAATTATTTCGGAGTCATCAGTGTCATTAAAAATTCCTCAATGAACAACGCCGTCTCTAACATCAATCATGTCCCCAAGTACAGAAACATTTGATTTCACACTTGGAGGCACACAATCAAACCATGTATATAATGAAAGGTTTGCGGAAACACCATGTGCGAATAATTTCTCAACTAAGAATAATTTCTCAACTAAGAGAATGGTTCGTTATACCTCTGGTTCTTTTCAGAACCATTTTTTTAGTTGAGAAATTATTCGCACATGGTGTTTCCGCAAACCTTTCATTATTTAGTATCTCCACCATGCAAAGCTTCAAATCTTACAAACCATGTATTTCAGGAATCCTTCAGTTCAATAAAATTGTAACAAAAAACCAAACAAGAATTGCATAATGCCTCATTGGCCACAGACTTCAACAAAGAGGTTCCAGATTTTAAAATTGCATTGCTAAAATTAAAAAAACCTACTCTGGAGACTGATATCCAGAGGAGAACTAGCTGTTAGAGATCAAGGCAACAATGTCACAATGTGTTATAGGTTGTCACAGCCAGATAATAAGTGCATGAAGTGCGGGTAGGTAAGAGGTTCAGGATCAATCTGCATTGGGTAGTCTTTGTGTGTAGTACAATATCTCAGCATACGTACACATTTACCTAAATCTCCCATATGTTTTGAAATGTCACCAAAAGCTTTCAAAAAAAAAAAATATCAACATTTGTTATCTAATTGATGTAAAACACACTGTGAGGGATTTCCAGTAAAAGCAATACATGTACATTGTAAATTAATACAGTCAAACAGAACCAGAATAAAAAAGAACCAAAAGGTAAAATGTTTCCCTTCAAGGCACAGGACGCTAAACAAATTATTTTATTTACAAAGATGCATGAAAAACACTCCATGAACAATGTATATTCCTGCAATTTGAAATGGGCCCCACTGCCCTAAATCATTTGTGCCATTTTCAAATGAAGCCCGTAGTTTGATAACATCTGCATGCCTCTGATGAGAGAAGCAACATTAACATTACCATGTAGCTGAACTGACAATCAGTCTTCAAATTCTTTTTTAGGAATTTAACATTTAAAAAAGTTGAAATAGTAGAAGGATAACATATCACTCAGGCTAATATATCAAGTATTATAAATAATCATAACGAGAGTGTATGTAGTTTCATTGCTCATGTTTAAATTTACAAATGATGCGCATGGTTTGCCCTTTTTTAGTTTTACAAGGTGTGGAGAATTTTTTTTTTTCAGTAATTTATGAATCTTCACTTCACCTTCAACCAACCAATGGCACGCCATTTTTTTCCTTTGCTATAATTGCAAGGAATCAATATTTATGTCCAGGGAATCGGTTGGTTAGAGACTGAAGGTGCATTCAGCCGGATGCAGGAGTAGATTGCTGCTGCTCCATGCTGCGTGCGGAGCATTGTCACCGACATGTATTGACATTGATGCTTACTTTCATTCACGATTACTGCAGCCAACATTGACATGCCCGTGTGTTTGTACACACATCCTCAGGTGTGTTAATGACCACGCCTACTTGGCCTTGCACATTGTGGTGCAGCAGCTGATGGGTATGGTTTTGCAAGGTAGCACAGACATTCAGTGGGGTAGCCAAGGGGAGCATGCCCCCCCCCCCCAAAAAAAATCCGAAATTTGGCACTTACCAAGGAAGTGCCTTTTTAATAAAATATTATGAGATGAATATTTTTGAGTTCCCTTAACCGTCTGAAATTTGAATAAATTGCTAAGCAAAAAGAGTGCCCTCTAGCATCAAAATAGGTTCAGCCCCCCCCCCCCCCCCCTCAAATTTGCAGCACTTGCGGTGACCGGCGGCCTGGAAATTTGGGGGAAATGTTGTTGTTGGTTCCGTCCTGGTGCCCCCTCATATGCTGGTGTGAAAGCTATGCACTACAATAGCCATTAAAGTTACATTTCATAATATAATCATGTTTGAAATCAAAACGTCCACACTGCACTTTGCCTGCCAATAAAACGTCATCAAGCATGCACGATTTCATTTTATGGTACATTTACAAGTATGTATGCATCAAACCGGTGTGCATATCATTCTAAGATATCAACGTGTTGTTCTGTATTTTTTAAGATAACACTGAATTGTTTTATCTGTTATTTACTGCTGCGTTTCAAGGAATTCTCGGATTCGGAGGAGGAAGAAGAGGTACCGATCTTAGGGCTGTTTGTGTCCTGCAGCTCTTTCCTTGTACAAATCTCATATCATTTGGTGGACCACATCAGAAAATCACTGGTGATTTGCAAATTTGAAATGAACCATGGTCCAGTTTTAAGTTGGTTACAATTCAAACACTTTTAAACTTGTTTTTTTATTTCATAACATTCAGATTTTTCGAATTTTGAAAATTTTAACTATTGGTTTGTACATAGCTGATCTGAGAAAATTTCACAAAAATGTTTTTATTTGTTCAAGTTCTGTCATATAAAATGACATTAAAAGCAGATATGACCGTTTTAAACTTTGCATAGATAAAACCAAATTTAGGGGACAACTCATACGGTATATTGGAGATACATTTGCCACGGTACATCCACATATGCTGATTTTTAGTTGTCCCCAAATTGTGCAAAGTAGAAACTAGCATGAATGAAGAGCAAATTACGCAACTCATGAAATATTCATGTTGGATATAATGTGTGCTCCAGAAAAGCAAACTAAGCAATCACCCAGAAACCCATGCCTGGCAGTTTTCCAATACCGTTGACCAGACTGATGAATTCAGTTTCAATACTGCAAGTCTTTCTTTTTTGTTGACGTTGGTAAAATTGGAATTTCGTGGAATCAAATTTAATCAATGTTCACGTTTGTTAATGGTTCACCGAAGGATATGAGATTTTTAGTGGAAAGTCATGCTGCGTGTACACATAATTATTGATTGATGTGACCGAAATGTTTCCCTGGCTGTATGTGAGAGTGGCTCTTTGCATGGGTTGAAGCGTTTCCTCCGAACAGGTTGCAGAAAAAGGAATCATTTTCATCTCGCAAGCATGCTGTGAAAAATATGTTTGCATGTCCTTTCTCTCATTTAAATGTTGCATGTGCATGATTTTGTGTGTGGTGTTTTCTCCATAAGCTGTGGTTTGAAAAGTTCTTTGAAAGAATAAAAAAGGTTTTTGAAAGTTTGTTTTGCATGCAAGTGCTACCAAAAAAAAGACCTAACATCCATATTGCATGCATGATGTAATTTAAAAGCTTGGAAACAAATGCTACGCCCTGGCCCTCCTAAAAATACGAAGCCTGACCCTTAATTACGCTACGAATAAATGCTGATGTTGTTTATAACAGCATTATGATTCAAAAGCTAACCTGTGGTTAAAAGCATTTGACTGAAAAAAAATTTTGCTGTTCATTACATTTTTCATTGGAGTGGCTTTCTGCACGGTTTGCATGCACAATATTATTTAAATTTGGGTTGTTTTTTTTTCCTTTTTGGGACGTCACAATTACTCTTATCTTTAGATACGCGAGTGAATAATGTTCTTCTTTTTTTACTGAGAAAGTCTTGACTTCTTTTTTTGTCAATTCGAGAATGTTTTGAAGCGTTTTTTTTTTTTGGTTTCAAATATTTGCAATCACTCAAATGCTATGTATGATGAGAAAGTAAACAGTAATCATGTTACATGTATCTCATGGCATTACCCGTAATGTCTGCATGTCTAAGTGCATTTTTAATGAGAAACTAAGGAGAGGAGGGCTTGGCAGTTTACTAATGAAAGTCATGTCCTGAGGTCAAACGTAGGGTATGTTGACAGACTGTTACCTGTTGTTATCCGAATTGAATTTTCAGGAAGGAGGTTGGAAAAGTCTGGGGGTGGGGTTTCTTAGGGTGACAAATTACTGAACATTTTGCAAATCCTGATCCTGATCTGATCATTTGGCATAGCGATATATTTTTATTAAATAGAAATGTATTATTTTAGTATAAACAACGAAAGGTTTGCGGAAACACCATTTGCGAATAGTTTCTCAACTAAGAGAATTGTTCTGAAAAGAACCAGAGGTATAAACTCAATACATGGTGTTTCTGCAAACCTTTCATTATTTAGTATCTCCACCAAGCAAAGCCTCAAATCTTACCTATTATTTTAGAAGTAGATTTTGAAAGTTAACTGTTAAAGAAATCATTTAATGCATCTATGTTTCTCTCACCTATTTAATTTAAAAAAAGGGGGGGGGGGACACAAATTACTGAACATATTGAAAATCCTGATAAGGATCTGATCATTTGGCATAGTGATATATGTTTATTAATAGAAATGTATTATTTTAGAAGTGCATTTTGAAAGTTAGCTGTTAAAGAAATCACTTAATGCATCTATATGTTTCTCTCACCTATTGTACCATAAAAGGGGGGGGGGGAGCAAATTACCAAACATTTTGCAAATCCTGATAAGGATCTGATCGTTTGGCATAGTGATATGTTTATTAATGTTAATAGAAATTATTATTTTAGAAGTGGATGTTGAAAGTTAGCTGTTATAAAGAAATCACTGGATGCATCTATGTTTCTTTCACCTATTTTACTAGAAGAAAGGGGGGGGGACAAAGTGCAGAACATTTTGCAAATCCTGTTAAGGATCTGATCATTTGGCTGTTTTGGCAGAGTGATTATGTTTCTTAATAGAAATTTATTATTTTAGAAGTGGATTTTGAAAGTTAGCTGTTTTAGAAAACTTGATGCATCTATATGTTTCTCTCAAGGGGGGGGGGGAGGGGAATATATCAGAATTATTTCTGATCGAAGCTTTGCTACATGTAGGTGAGGAGTACATCTGTTGATATATCCAGGCATAAAGTGCTTTAGGCTCATTAAAAAGGCCAGACGTCATTAGTTGTCGTTAACTGCATCAACACAATCAGGAAAAACCTATCCAGCTTGTGGACACTGCTGTTAAGAGCGGAGTTCCGAGTCCACTGCTGAGATCAGTTGTCAAAGAAGACATGGCCAATCAAACAAACCGGCTCGTACGCTAATGGCTTTTACAATGCAATAATAAAAGTATTCTAAACTAAGCGGGCATAAATGTTATGTTAAGTACTTAAAAATTCTATTGTTCACGAAATTTGGTACTGGATCAGCCATTTACGTATATCACAAATGCTCTTACTTTGTAAGTCATTTTTATATGTTAACTGAAATTCCTGCTACATGTTTGTAGGAAATTCAGGCAATTACAAAATAATTATACATGTATTCCCATATGGGAACAAACAGGACAGCAAATTGGTCAAGAAAATGACACTAAAATGGACTTCCTACCATAATCAAATATGTGTTGTATGCCAAACATTTATAAGGTTTCTGATGCAACTGTTCATTATAATTGACTGCATCAGAAACAGGTTACCATCTCACTTGACCCCTGGTCTTGCAATTGCTTACTGAATTTCAAATGGAACAGGTCTATTTTGAGTGTTGCCAAGTGGAACGAGTGCAGACACATTAGAACAGAAAGGATGGACATTGCCATTGGAAGGAGACTGTTGGTGGGCCCTGTGGGGCACTAGGGGTACAAATAGTGTTTGAAATTCCCAAGGAAATATTCCACCTCGGGGGAACTCGGGAGGCTGGAGCCCCCAGCCCCCAAGAGGTTGTCAATTTTTTTTAAAATTAATTAATTTATTTTTTATATTTTAACTGTACACCTACAATTTGACCTTGGTGATATGTATGTGGCCTATTTTCAAGTAGTATAATAGGGGTGTAAGTGGTGCCACTAACGTCAAATGCCAAAAAAAACACCATTTTTTTCTGCAGCCAAACATTTTGGGCAAGATTTTTGAAAATATGTTAACTTCTAAAGCCAAATCCTGGGTGTGCCACTGATTGATAGATCACAATATGCACAGACACCCTTAAAGTACCCTTCATGTACATGCAGATGGTTAACTATCCTCCATGAAAAAAACGTTGTGGTGCATTAGGTACAGTTGGAAGAATGTGGTCATTCATTTAATTACCTATTGTCACCCAATGACATAACTATTGTCACTCAATGACATAACTTTGAAATTACAACTTGAAGTGGATCCTGAGATCAGAGTGGATATTTGTGAAAAGTTTCAAGCTCATGAAATCTAGCAATTACAAGAAAAGTCATGGAAATAATCATCTAGGAAAACCTGAAATAGAAGAAAAATATTGTACAAAATCGGTAGGTGATTGGATACTTAACTAATAACCTAAGAAAAAAATTTGAAAATGGTCATTAATACTTTAAGTGTACTCATATGAATAAAGCTCATTGAATTAGTTTGCAAGCTTAATTTTTTTCTGGGAACTGACCGCTTCCAAACACTTTAGATCTGTTAGATTAAGTAGTTCATTAAAGTACTTTTTCATTTAATGACATTTAATTCCCCTGGGGTAC